>JAQFVV010012401.1:15427110-15692110 GCA_028023455.1 Epiperipatus broadwayi
TCAGTATTTACCGAATGTCTATATATTTTGATCAAATATGAAAACCAAAAACATAATTAACCGGTAACAAACCCATGCCAGTGTCTATACCCAACTTAAATTTAATGCATTTTTATTTAGTGTTGAGTATGAATAGACTACACAGATTGCATTTGAAAAGAAAATATTCTATCCTTGTTTAACCTTAGGTTAAAAGTTTGCAGTCAAACCAACTTCAATTCATCTGATATATCAATGTATTCAATGTAATATGACTATGACAGCACAAATAGGTTAAGAGAAGAAATTGTCTTTCATCAGATAGGAATACTACATCTATCTGATGATAAGAGCAATAAAAAAAAATTCCATAGGAAAAGACTGCGGTCATTTTGCCGACTTACGATCGCATTCCATAGGCAAAAAAAAAGTGTGCGGCGTGAAAAGCGATTCTGCCCATAGCAAATCTCATACTACATCTACTAATTACACCAATATATCCAATCCATTGACCTAATTCAATGATGAAACAAATAACCTAAGATTACCCTCCCCTAATATAACTTTACAAATCTATATAGCCATTCATGCCTGACTTAAGTTTAACATTTAAATAATTAATTTAACGAAAAACAGAAATCATAATAAAAGTTAAAGAACAAATAAATAAATAAAAGGAAATGATTTTACAAAATAAATACATGAAATAAAATTACTTATTAATAAATTAAGTTGGTCAGATAGGATTCTATTTCTATAAATTAAATACTAAGAAAGTTTATATTTTAAAGTTCTTAGTGTTTTCAAATTAGTATTCATTTAAGTTCATAATGTGCTTACAGTTTTATGAAATGTTCATTAGTTATCCATTGCTTGCCGTGTGGAATCCAGTGTTAAATCCATGATGATCCTGTGGCCCTCAATATAGGAAAAGCGATGTTTCATTTTCCTTTTTTTTAATAACAACTGAAGGAATTGAAAGTGCATCTTTCAATCCCTTCATCACCAACTCTCCGACTTAACACATCTCAGTCCTCTTGTAATAACTAACTAATAATTTCCAAACTTTTCCTTTTATATTAATTTTAAGGATCATCGATGTGATGGTCCTTTCGCTGAGGTCCAATTCCATTATTTTTCTCTCCTAACTGACCTATGCTTATACATTTAAATGCCCAAGGCTAGTTTACATTTAACTAATTAAAACAACCATTTCCATTTTCTGATTAATTAATGTGTTTTCCAAACTTAAAGATATATTTTTATCTCTAAATCTTTTTGTTGAAAGATTTAGTTTTTCTATTATAATAAAGTTTTATTTTAATAATAATTTTTTTTTTATCTGTGCGATTTTATATATATATATGAGTTTAAGATGATTTTTTACTTTTCAATTTTTAATTCTTAAAACAAAAGTTTTATTTGTGAACTTTTATTTTTTTATGTTTAATAAAAAAAAAAAAATGTAACATCGTATGTGCCCGTTACAATATATTAATAAAACATTTTTAGCAGATTGAAGTATCTTGGTGGTAAATGAATGTGGGATGCTTATATATATATATATATATATATATATATATATATATATATATATATATATATATATATATATATATATATCATGCATACATATATATAATAGAAACAACATTTATTTTTAAATAATTTTATATCTGAACCATTATACAAGTAGAGAAGAAAAATAGTCAGTTCTTTACATATTAATCATACTAATGGTCAGACTGTGAATGTTTATAAATGCACAAATCATAACCACCTTTCAAGACCATTACATTTGCTCTATGATTGCTAGAAACAAAATATCTCTCCTGTGTATACATTTTACTTACACTGGGTTTAAAACCCAAGTGCCATCCAAAAAATTAACTGGAGTATTTACAAGAGACTATTTTAAATGCTTCTAGTGCTTGATTCCACAGCTAGTCAAATAAGCAAGAAAACTCCTTTCACTTGGCTATCAGATAGTGCATAATTTAAAACACAAAACTAAATAATTAAAAAAAATATATCTATCTAAATTTTATATGGTGAGATTCAGAGAGAAGAAAATTCACACCAAATTAATAATTAAAACAGCATATTTATTTACATATTCAATTATAACAATGACAAAAATAAAATAAAATTGAATTAATTATATTATTTTAGCACAATTAATTTCAATTTAAATTAGGAAATGAGAGTTTATGGCTTTCTAGTTTTATGAAAGTTTATAAAGGAAATATAAATCTTATCCGACATATTTCATTTTAAGTCTAGACATTGATCTTTGCATACATTGACCTAAGATTTAGAGGATTTTCTTGAGGTGATCACACCAGTATTTTTGACAGTGCCTAGAGTTTGTGAACAGTGTTCTTGAACTAGTTTCCAGTTTTTTTAGTGGCTTGTAGCTTTGTCTTTCTGGGACAGTGTCTTTTCATTTAATTGCTAAGCAATAGACATGGATGAATCATGGATGGATGTCTCAGCAATGGCAATTAAGGATTTGGCCATATGTCAGGCTAATGATATGTTGTAGGAGGTGTATCCTGGAAAACCAAATGTGCACCTTTTTCAAGACTATCAGAACATGATGATATTAGGATGTCAGCAGAGATTTCTATAAATCACTAGAAGTCCATAATGGTGAAGTACCACTAAACTCAGATATATATATATATATATGTCATATTATTATTACTATTTGCAGGATATTCCATGTAATGAAAAAGCTAAATGCTGACATTTCAGTACAATATCAAGTACCTTCCTTAGAGCGTCCTCTTTCTCAAATCATAAGAATGCATGTGAGATATAAAATCATTTTTATCGTTTTCTTTCTCCTCATATTTAAATTCTATTGGTTGAGAAGTTTTAAAATTTATTTTCTCTTCCAATAGCTTCTTCCAAATGTTGTTAATCTTCTTTAATTCACACCTTTCATTTATACTCTTGGGCTTTTTAAAAATCTCTATAGCTTCTCTTAGCAATCTCTGGTCATATTGTTCAATTTTTGCTAAAATATTTGTTTTTTCAAAATTGATATCATGATTTGTTAATTTTATATGAGATTAAATAGCTGATGAATTGGATTTTTTTCTCACTGCCAGTATGTGTTATTCCTTTCTAATATTTATTCTATGATTAGTCTGTCCTATATATGTATGTGGACAGACCCTACACGGAATTTCATATACACCATAACACTCCAAAGCAATTTTATCTTTAGGAAGTGGAAATATTTTACTAATTTTTTAATAAGTAGTGTAAATTGTGTGAATATTATTATTCTTTAAAATGTTACCAATTCTATCAGTTACTCAATTTACACTACTTATAAAAAAATTAGTGAAATATTTCCACTTCCTAAAGATAAAATTGCTTTGGAGTGTCATGGTGTATATGAAATTCCATGTAGGGTCTGTCCACATACATATATAGGACAGTCTAATCATAGAATAAATATTAGAAAGGAAGAACACATTCTGGTAGTGAGAAGAAAATCCAATTCATCAGCTATTTATTCTCATATAAAATTAACAAATCATGATATCAATTTTGAAAAAACAAATATTTTAGCAAAAATTGAACAATATGACCAGAGATTGCTAAGAGAAGCTATAGAGATTTTTAAAAGGCCCAAGAGTATAAATGAAAGGTGTGAATTAAAGAAGATTAACAACATTTGGAAGAATCTATTGGAAGAGAAAATAAATTTTAAAACTTCTCAACCAATAGAATTTAAATATGAGGAAAAAAAAACGATAAAAACAATTTTAAATCTCACATGCATTCTTATGATTTGAGATAGAGGACGCTCTTGTACTGAAATGTCAGCATTTAGCTTTTTCATTACATGGAATATCCCACAAATAGTAATAATAATATGACATCTTATATCCGTGAAAATATTAGAATTAACATATATATATATGTGTGTATATATATAACAGCAAAATTATAGTAGTTTGAATAACTTCAAAACAATGTTGAATGACTTTAAATACTCTAATAATTTCAAAAACTTAAAAAAAAAACTGTACTAATAAAAATTATTAGTTTATATACCTTTGTCCCACCATTGTCTGAGTAATCCACCTCATTAATCAGTTTCTATTTTCTTTCTTTCTCCAGTTAATTAATCTTTGTTTTTAATTACAGATTACAGTAAAACAAACTTTTTTTTCTTGAGAAGATAATTTACAAAATTATTTTATATTTTGACTAGGTAAAGATTATTTTAAATTTAATTAAATAATGTTACATTCCATTTCCCTAATTTATATAGTTTTACAGATAATATTTTGGAATATGTAGTTTGTTTTGTTTTTTAAAGAGAGAATAAGCAATTTTTAATGGCTTTATTTGGCCAATGACTATTCGTTTTAGATTTATTTCAATATCTAATTAAAATTCTTAAACTATCATTATAATTTCCTTATTTTTTCTTTTACTTTTTTCTTTTCTTTTTAAATTCAGATTGGGATAATTTGACTAATGTTTTATTTCTCATTTTTTTAAATCCTAAACTGATCATTTATTATTTATTTTAAAATGACATTCTTTTCTATTTGCTATTGTCCCTAACACATTAAATAATAACTCTTTTCATTAAAAAAAAAAATATACTTCTGTTTATTTTTAAACATACCTTTTAAATATTTTTTGTAACATGTATATTTTATGTATCTGATACTATATATATATATATTGTAGCATTTATGATATATGTATATTAAAGTTCAACAAGGAAAAGGAGGGAAATTGCTTAGATAAAGAATAATTTTATAATAGTTGTATTTTAGTGAGTAATAATAAAATATACCTATGATACCATACAGACACTAAGATAAAAACATGTAATAGTTGTATTTTAGCGAGTAATAATAAAATATACATATGATACCATACAGATACTAAGATAAGAACATGTACTTATCTAATTAAAATAGATATTTGATTTAATTATTGTTAATTGTAAAAAGAATGTAGATGTCATATCTTTGAAGAAAAAAAAGACATTCTAATTAAAGATGGCAATCAAATATCTATATACAATACAAATATTTCATAGGAATGTAACCTTAATAAGAGGAAAGAAAAAAATATTTAAAAAAAATATGTATAAAATTATTTGTAAAATTTAATTTTGTATTTTTTTTTCTCAGTGATGAAAGTTTATTCATCAATTCATCAAAAAAGGTAGAAATATAGTTAAATAAGAGGTTTACAAAGAATGGTAAAAATGAAATTCTGGAGCAACATAGTGATGGGGGAAGGATACATATGAAAAGGAAAAGGGATGTGGAAAAGGTTTGTATTAACCATTAAAGACAAATTAATGTTACAATTAGGAATTATTTGTAAAGTCTAGAAATCAAATATGAATAGTCTTTTAGGAGTACAATATTGGGAAAGTTGAGAAATAGGAAAACACTTGGAGATAACATAAAATATGGACTAAATCAATCTACTGTTCAGTTCTTCCAAATGGCCTTGAATATCTTCACAAGAGAGCAATCCTGAATACTTGAGAAACATTATGGAAAACCTAGGGGGAAAAAACCCAAGCTTCAAAATGTCTGCTGAAAACCATTCTAATCCATCATGAAAATCACATGAACAGCAAAAGACCAGCCCTATCAATAGCAACATTGGAAGTAATAAAATGAAATAAGGTGGATCACTTGCAATTAGAATCATGAGCTAAACTGTGACCTATTTTGCAATAATACATAGATAAAATCATTCATAATGATAATGTTAAAGAATCACCATAAATAACGTTATTTTTTCCTGTAAAGTATGTAGTTTGTGTTGTTCATATCTAACAGAAAATATGTACTAAATTTAGAATGGAAAATTAATAGATAGACTTTATAAATAATCTTAAGTACTAACTGAAAATAACCAGGTGTGAGAATTAAATTCCTGGAAAATAAAAAAAAAGAGATCGGTAAGGGCAGGAAATTGGAGGGGGATATAAAAAATGACCATGAGAACTTTAGTGGAGTTTTTTATTATTGCTGTGAATTGTAACAAATTTTGAGAAGTGTAGTAAAGTAATAAATAGCAGAATAATTTGACAGTATATGTGGTTAGATTTCTGATGCCTATTGCCCACCATAGGTCCACAAACTCATCTTATTGAAACACACATTGTATTGGATCACATGAAACAGATATTCATGGCCATGCTAAATGTCTCAAATTTTAATTCAAAGAAGAAAAACAAACAGTTATAATAAAAGAAATGTGAACTATTATTTCCTTCAATTATTAATTAATGATTAGACACTCAATATTAAATTCTTCAAATCAGATAATAACTTCTATCTTGAGAATTTTTATATTAATACATAATTAACCTAATATTAAATTATATTAATCAACCAGTGCATATTATATATATATATATGTGTGTGTGTGTGTGTGTGTGTGTGTATAATTATAAAGATAGTTGGAAGTAATGATTAAATTATATTAATCAACCAATGCATATCATATGTATACATATGTATTAGTTTAATTATAAAGATAGTTGGAAATAATGATTACTTTATGATTTTATCGTTTTGATGTTTATTGATTAAAATATATATATATTTCACAAATTTAAAAGCAGCAACCTCCTTAATTTTTATTATTGAGGAGAAATTAGCCTTATAATCGATCAGAACTGGCAAACAAATTTTGGGGAGATGTAAAGCTCCCCCACAGAAATTTCTCAGCTTTTGACTGGCTTCTCCCATAGTTATGAGAAGAGAGCTGGAAAGGTCCCCCTTTTATTGTTGGGGAAGGTCATATTATTAAATGCTATGGACCTGCCAAAGATTACTTACTTTCTGGCAGGCTCTTCTCCAACAAGGGCATTCATCAAAAGGATTGAGACTCAATGTAGAAAGCTGTGCTGGGGGGGAGACACAGTAATCAGCATGAGGAATCTTTGAAAACCAAAAAAAGTTGAATGGTTTGGGCCTACCCTACATTCAAATTTTCTCCTACAATAGACTTATAACATCTTGGTAAGGTTGTTTTGGGAGAATGAGAAAGTTAAGTGTCCCTTACCAAGTATTGATGTGGAGCCCACAGATTGATCACCTCCAATTAAAGAAGGTATTTGGTTTTAGCAACAGGTCACAATAGTGATTAATATCATCAAGACTTCTAGCACCTTGTTTGATGGAAAGTTATTGTATTGGGACCTGTATGAGCTCACACATGAAATAAGGCAGAAAAAGAAACAAAACCCTTACTTAGTATATCAAGATTTGCGGGGCTGACCAAGAAGCTAAAATTAGATCCGAATTTGGTAGACTTTTTGCTCAAGGTCAGCCTCAGAGTCCTTCCCACTAGATCATTCCTGAATTACAGAAGGGGGATTAAAATGTATACATCTGTCCCCTCTGTAACAAAGCTGAAGATTTTGATCATATCATGGCAGATTGTGAACAATGGAATGCTTTATGGAAGTGGTTTCAATTGCAGACTTCTGATAAGAACATGATGGCCATTGACATTTCCAAAGCAAACAAAAAAGGGTAATTCAGGCTGATCAGACTTGCAACACAAGTGAACTTTGCTATATAGTCAGCCCAAAACATAAAAATCTTTCAAGAGAGAACATGGGGATACAATTGAAGGGACATTTATCAAGAAGATTAAAGAACTTAGGAAAAAGGACAAAAAGACATGCTAGCAATGGATAGCAAACCAAACTTGGTCCAGGGGCAAACTCACCAGGACAATGGTAACTCAATACATTACCTTAAATAAATTATTGACCTTCTTCCAACTAAGGACTTTGATTAGGTTTATCTGTATATCCCCAAGATAATAAAATTATACAATTGAATTGCTAGTCATTGCTATTCCCATGCAGTTTCACAGTGTAATTAAAAAATCTCATGTGTCTGGACCGATGCTCATTCATCCCAAATTATCAAAACAATTTAGTAACATGTTCATAATTAGGGCCTTGAGAAACATTTGCATATTAAGTTTGTATACTCCCAATCACTGAATGAAAAATGGTGCCTAATGGGTACTCCAGGACTGCTGAGTGATGGAATGCAAATGCAGCAGACATGGAGGGACAAAAAACTTTTTTTTGTATTGTAAATATTACATTATGCTATTTGATTGAACATTAGTAACCTAGGTACATTCCTTTCAAAATTATTTGTGACCTGAATGCACAGGAGTCAGATTAAAGTCTCTGTGGGTTTGGACATATAATATATTTGTATTACTTCATTTGGGCTAGATAGTTTGATTCTTGAGTCTTCAAATTATGACTTAATCAGGATAAGTAATGTAAAATTTACCCAGAAAATCCATTTGAAATCTTGTAAGGTGGGGATATTCTGGGTGCATGGAGGTCTGTGGATGAATAGAATGAGACAATACATGTTTCCTTTCACAATGGGGATTCCCCATGCAGACAGATGAAGTAATTATAGTTGGCAATTTTAACTTGCAATGTAAGTCATCTAACCTCTCGACTGTTGGTGATGAGGCACAAATAAATGTCTTTTGAAACAAAATAACATAAATAACCAAATAAATAAATAAGTTAAAGGATTTTAAATGGGCAATTAAAAAGAGACAGAAGGCATTATATATTTAAATAAAGATGTGGAAAACATGTTTATTAAACACAAATTATGAATTTAACTGTTGCAGAATATATATATATTAAAGATTTTAAAAATCAAATACATTTTACTCATGTGTCATAAAAGTAAAATTTTCTGTCAATACATGTTTTAACATAAGTGGTCCATGTATACTTAAAGCTTATTCTTTAAATAAGTGTACATTTATTGATCATGAATGAATTGAAAACTTGATCTTATTACTAGCCTGAAATGAAATCAGCATATTACTTGCATAAGTTCAGATTAGGGAAGAGAAAATTTCTCATTTTTATCTACCTGCTATATTAAACTTTTTAAAATTGGTATGTGTGTAACAATTGATATTATAACTATTTATACTTATGAAAGAGCTTCTAAGTAGACCACCCATTTTTAAATTAAAGTGTGGTATCTATTTTTATAGTGCATGTGTTGAAGAATAGTAGACTTCAACAATAATTTACAAGTCTACAAATTACCATAATATCAATTATTACATATATATCAACTAATAAGCTTCAGCATCAGAGGTAATTAAAGATTAAAAAAAACTTCTCTTCTTTCTATTGTGTAACCCAAACCTATTCAAGTAATATGCCAATTTAAAAACAAGGCTACTATAAAATTAACCACTTAAATAAAGCATGGTTAATAAATGTTGGTTTATTTAAAGATGAAACACTAAACATAGGTAGTCCATGTATGCTTTGGGAGAATGCATGGATATTATAGCTCATGTGTAAAGAGTAGTAGATGAGAGGCATGGTTTTATTGACCTAAGATGTAACAATATACAAATTAGCAAAAAATAGGTCTCTTAGATTCTCAATACAATAACCATGATTATAATGCGCACACATGTTGAAAGTGTACTCATCTTAATTAATTTCCTTTTAACATTTTTAAACTCTGTTTTGATGTCATTTAATATTATTATCAAGATATATATTGTACCTCTAATAAATAGTGCTGCACATAAAATTGTTGTTCATAATTATTAAAATAAAATTTATATGTAAATAACAAAAAGATGATGAAGTTAAAATATCTCATTTGAAAAAAGAAGAAATTTTAAGTCTGAAGAGTTTTTATTATTAGTTTAAAACAAAACACAGTTTGCCAAAAGTCAATTCATAAAGTTTTATGAATTGAAGAGTAATTAGAGGTAGGAGAAAATTTAACTTGGCAAAAACTAAACTTTAGAATAAATTAAGAAAGTGGTATTTAGAAAGTTAGTTTTATTAAAAGAAAATGGGATTAGCCCAAGGGAGAATGTAACTGAGAAAATTTAAAACTATTAAAGAAAAAAAAAAGAAATCTTAAAAACTAAAAAAATCTCTTTTTTCATTTGTATAAAATAAAATTAATGTGTGCATGAATAAGATTGTTTTCAAACATAAAGAAATAATAAAATTAAACATAAAGAAATAATAAAATGTGTGCATGTTAAAAAAATAAAATAGGAAAGTTAAATATGAAAATATAAAAGAAAAGCTCATAATTGAAGTTAAAAATTTCCCTCAAAGATTGCAGATACTGATAAGCTACATAAGAATGAGATTAGTAATGCCTACTAATTAACTAATTAAAATCCATAAACAACAGGACTAATTAAATGCATCTTATCCAAAAATTTGATCTACAAAATCAGTAGATTTAAAAAATTTAATTAAAAAGATAACAACAAGATCATCAAATAAATAGGGTTGAAGATTTTAACAAGCAGTCTTTCACATATTTAGATGCAGTCATCTGTTAGACATAGTTTTTTAAAGACAATGCAGTGTTAAGCTGAAAGTCAGAGCATGCGGGCAGATTCCAACCTCAGTCCAACAGAACATCAGCAGTCTGCCCAATAGAAGCAATGCCTGTCTAATAATTTGAAGCCACCAGTAATGTCTAACTGTCTGAGGTAGAACTTTCATGTAATTACAATAACCAGGACCACAACAGAAGCCTAAAATCCAACTGGTTGGTAAAACACACACACAGCAGTAAAGAGCAAGAAGCCATCATGTTTAAAAATCCTATAGGTAATGACATTTTTTATTCTACTTCCTGATATTAATTAAAGTAACCATTGCAATTTTTGAGCATTTCCAGAGCCAGCATAAAATGAACTATTTATGTCCAGGTTCAGTGTAATGAACAGATGTTGGTAGAACTTTTATAAACATTCAAATAGCTTATGGTAAATATATGTGCATTTTTTAATGCTTTGTATTTATTTTAATGCTTTATGTTATATTATATTACTAGTGTGTGTTTCATTAAGAATGTGTGTGGTTATTAGATTTATAAAATCATTGTTTATATTAATTAGAAATTTATAAAAATTAGTTTAAAATTATATTAAATATTTTAGTTAAAATAAGTTATTTGTCTGTCAATCACTGTTGGTCAATTCTTTACTTATACCATTAAAAGCCATTTAGCAAAGAAGTTAGACATGTAGTTTATTGAATATTTCCATTGAGTTAGTTGGGATTTCTTAGGCACTGAACTAGTTTGCCATCATTTAGGGTATATTAGTTACTTCTTGTAATTAACTGGCACCTGAAGTTAACTACAAAACAAAAAAGTGCTTTGAATGAAGGTGTTGAATTTATCAGTTGAGAAGATCTGTGGCCTGGAAGCATGGTTGTAGTTATATATATCTTATATAGCTTCAGCCTGGTCATAGGTATCTTCAGGGTATTATGCTTCTCTGCCTAAGGAACTGGTGTAGTGCAATCTTAAATTGCAGTCAGAGTAGATCATGAGATTATAATAAATAATCATATCACATTTTTTTATGTATAAAAGTAAGTCTTACAGTTTTGATTATCACAATTTTCTATTTCTATTAATGAGTAAAATGTTATGCTATATATTGTTTTCATAATTGATCTACTACCCACATCTGGTTCAATATATACACACATTAATAAATTCTATATCTTTAGCACTAGAATGTTTTATGAGTATATATTGTGTTTATGTTTGAAGCAAATATTGTTCACTCAAAACTTTAGAGTATCTCATTAAATATTTCTAGTGCATTCAGACATATTCCTTTACAGTAATTACATATTCTAATTTTTTTTCACAAGATATCAAAAAAAAATTGCCTTACAGAAATTGTATAAAGCGATTACAAATATCATAATTAGCTTTAATTTAAGATATAATATTACCACTTGAAATGTATTTTAAGCCAATATGTTTTTGCTAATAGTATTTAAAAATATCTTCAAACATTAAAAAAAAGTTAGCAGAATGTTTTAAATTATTAAATCAAGCAACAAAAGCAGATAGATTTTATTTTCCTATATTTTATTGTAGATTTGTCGACTGGGTTTGTGTGAATGCACTCATCTGCTTCAACAATAGAATTATAATCCTTTGATCTATGTAGTTATGATCAAGCACACACCATAAACTATATAGTTAATGATTATGAAGAGAATGGATTCAATGAGCAGAATTTAATGCTTATTACATTCTGAATTTAATCTTCTGCATTGAAATATATTCACTGTGTATATATTCTTTTACAATGTTTACTAATAATCAAGATATCAAAAATAATCAATATTCTAAATAACTAATTTGATTAATTTTTTTAAAGATTTATGTATTGATTAATTTTTGCTGTAATTATTTATATTTACAATAAAAGGGATTTTGATTTTAAAAAAAAATTCATTAAAAATTTATTAAATAAAAATTAGGTAAAATAATTCATATTTTAACTTGTGGTACCCTTTCTCAATTTCTTTTTAGTGCCGTATATTACTGCATACATTGAAAAAAAATTGAATTATGTAATTACTAAAATTATCTTTTGGAGATATTTTAGCTAATGTATACATTGTACTATATTTTCATGCTCTGTGCAATAAGTGATCAAAATTAATTGTAATTATTCATTGAATAAAACTTGTACATTTTTAAATATAGCTTAGAAGAAAGACATATTGTTATGATATTAGGATTCTATTATAAAAAGTTATATCATAAAATGTAAGTCATTTAAAAATGACATATATTTATAGATGTAAACTGGTGATAACTTTTATTCAAATTCTCATATGATAGTTCTAATATGCAAAGTAAGAGCTTATTGCCATTTATTTAAAAAAAACTATATTAAAACTTAATTAATCCACTAATATGTTGAAGGAACATTTATAAATCATTTGTTATTTTAGTAATATTGAAAATTAAATATTTTGATCAAAAATAACCATAAAAATAAGACGTGTAGAATGTCAAAACAAGTATAGTATTTTAACTTTATAATAAGTTGCTTTATTAAAAAAAGCATATTTAAGAAGAAATTATAATATCAAAATCGGTCTATAATTTTTTTTTAGAATATGTAATGTTTGCATTAAAAATGAATATAATAAGTTTCGGTATGTATATTTAAATATTTTGAAACATTCATGAATAAATTTATTCAACTGTATTATAAAATTTATGAATAATTAATATGTAATAAAAATAAATAAATAGACCTATATAAGAATTTACTTAATTTATGTATAACTTATAAAAGTTATAAATAAGTAAATAAATGTATCTCAATAAATATATATTCATTTTAGATTATTTTAGCTACTGTTTAACAATATTTTCCTAAAGTATATATATATTGAAACGGGAATCTCCTAATCCCTTGCCGTTTCATCATCAATCTAGTAGCCCACTCGTCTGTGTTAGATTCGAATCTCATTTAAACTATACTATGTAAAATAAAACTACAATTTGTTGTCATGGCTGTCTGAACAGCATTATATATTTACATACGAAAGATGCTATATTTAGATAGGTTTGATAGAATTATAGCGTAAAAGAAGAGCATGCCGCAAGCCGCCCAGGAAACTCACAAAGCTCCAGTTCAAGCACCTAATAATACCGGTATCAAGCACCTAATAATACCAGTAAATGACTTTAAACTGCAGAGCTCTGTCTATTTTCTGTATATTTATGTATAATTTCAAACTACCTTTTTAAATTCTAGTTAGCTAACTAACCACTCAATATATTTTTAATGTTAAAGGTTTTCTTTTATTGTTTTAAAAATGATTCACTTGCTTTTAAAATTTCCTTCCTTAAGAAATTAATTAATGTTTCTACTTTAAACTATCACTGCAGTCATGTCTCTAGTTATTTTTTTATCACATAGTTTTTAATATTTGTTATATTTATTTTATGATATGCTGACGATTCGAAACAGCGAATACTAAATTTTAATATTTTAAGAAGAGATTAATTAAAACCTCTTCACTTAATTATTTATAATCTTATTTCTGTGCGCTGTTTCGAAACCCTCTTAAGAAAATAGTAACGGCTCACTCGTTGTTATTTAATATTTTTTTTGATAATTGTTTGATTATAAATTTTTGCAAATGTAGCCTGTTTTAGTGAGGTAATTTTAAATACTAAGAAATAGACTAACCTTGATAAATATTTATAAGTATATTTGCTATTTAAGTTATTTAGTAAACCCCATCAAATATACTTTTCCCTCCTTTAGTTGATCAATAACAAATTAGATTAATCTGGAACAGCAAAGATTGTCTGTAATTATTCCCATATATAGCATATATTTTATCATGCTACCTAAGAGTTGGCTTCTATTTGATTAAGCTAATAAGCTATTGTTCTTGCCTATAGAATATAAATTTTACAAATGCTTTGCTTGGCGGATGCGATTTATTCACTTTAATATTTTCTCATTTTGCTGCCATGTATATTTACGTAAATAAGATGGAGCCTCGGTTAAGCCAGCATATCTTCCTCTCATAGAGTAGAGCAGTCGCGAAGCCTGAGTTTAAGGCCAGGTTAGCACGTAAGTCCCCCGCCTTTCTGAACTATTCGTTCCTTTTCCTGCAGCTTAACAATCGGTTTTCAGGGTAGCGGTTGGTCTCAGAAACCCTTGACCTACCAATCCATCCACAGAGCGACTTTATTATTGTATTGCTGGTGCTATAGTGCATTAGTACATCCAGAGCAATCAACTCTGCCTCCCTATTTTAGTTCTTTCAGCATTTGTCTGAGATATTCTTAAAAGTCCGGTCAATCTAAGTTATTGCAGCCCTATTTAAGCTAAATAAATAAATATAAACAGACAAGAAATGTCTACCATAAGTGTTGACCAAGGTTTAGTTTAATTATTAGTATTCAGCCACACATTAAGAGGAGTCCACATATGTTACACGATAGACATGGCGTAGTGATAAGCTATTTATTGAAATGCCTGCGTGCATTTAGTATATGTAAATTCATAAAATAATTGTATACAGATTGTAAGATGAATAACTGCTGCGTTCATCTTACTTAAAATATAAATTTATTTATTAATCTTACCAGAGAATCTGTCCAAACTCTTCTCCCATTAAATGCCTGCGTGCATTTTTACATGTGTAAAATTTGTAAGAAATAGTTTAGATCAAACTTATTATTGAAGAAATTAAACTTTAGTAAATTAACCTAGTCCACTCTCAGTTTCATTATTCAATCCAATTCTCATTATTATTATGTTATAGAATATGCATTATTAAAGGTCTCCATTAAGTTAGTTATTCATTAGATACGATCAATTTGTAATTTAATTATGAGTCTCGTTGTTTCTCCCTGACCTATGTCGGCCGCGAATAAAGGAGTATGCTACATGTAATTTCAAGGTGGTCATTCGTAGGGTCTTGAGTCTTGGAATACTGGCTTACGAGTTGAAGTGTGGTCGGACTTGGGATGTCACAGTCCTAGTCTGGTCAGCTTCGGTCTCTTTTGTTTGGATTCTGAATTCTGTTATGCGAATGTACAAACTTGACTGTTACAATATATATATATATATATATAGAGAGAGAGAGAGACAGAGAGAAGTGATGAGTATTGCAGACTCATATCCAAAGATTTCTAGATTCATTGCCAACTGTAAAAACTCCTTTCAGTCGTTAAGATATATTGTATTTAGTCATTCTTGTGCTTAAATATCACTGGAGCTTAAGGGAATCTATTCATAAGATTATTTTATATAATACTATTTTACGTTTAAACTCAGTTAAATATATATATATATATGTTTTAATAAAAAAGTATATAGTATTCAAAAAATTTTAAAATATTTTTATTAAACTTATTAAATGTGTTTGTTCAACAGAAAAACAAATATCTCATATCTTTGGTTTTGTATTGTTTTTGATCTACCTATATAAAATCAAATAGAATTTGTGTGAATGTATTAAAATAACGCCTTCGCACTACTAGAGAGTATTTCAATTCTATTTATACACTTATATTATTCGTTGTTTATCTATTATTTTGAATATTTAGTAATTTTATTTATTTCTTATAGCAAAAAAGTTGCAAAGAAGTACAAATTATTTGTTTAGCATATATTGAGAATATGAATTATCTAGATTTATATTTATTATTCTTTTTTTTTATTTTTATGTGTCATAGTATCGGCCGGGAAACGAACCCACTAACCCGGGACAACTGCTTGTTAGGCTGCTGTGCTGACCTCTCGACCACCAACGCTTGACTATATTTATCATTCTTCTACTGTAATTTTGAGTTATAAAGGAAATTCACTACTATTTTCAATTATATATTTTTTTCTTTCTGCATGATTCATATAAATTTTAACGTATTTTTACTCAATTAATAAAACCTGTTGTATTTCACATACACGCATATATAATTCTGTATCAGAGCAATGAAATTAGCATTTTTACTCATCATGATTCTAGTCTGATTAAAGTTTGAAATATTTTTAGGTTGCAAGCAGATTTTAAGTTTTTCTTTTATAGCCTCTTTTATCCAACCAAGATAGTTTTTGTGACTGAATAATATCATCATCATCATTTTTAATAAATATTGATTCATTGCAGGATGAAGATTTCCAAATTTAATTAAGATTGTCCAATATTTGGATTCACTTCTTTACATCACACCAACAAACTTTTTATTTTATCTATTCACCTTCTATGTAGTCTGCTTGTAAGACTTTTACAATCTTTTGGAATCCTGTTTAAGATTTCTCTTTTAGAAATGTTTTCAACCTAGCTTGATTTCTACCATTTAATTTTTACAATTATATCAGAAATGTCTGTCTATTCTCTAACCCATATATTTTATTTTCAATGTCCTCTTGATTATTTCAACTTCTTCATACTTCATTGAATAGTCTGTAATCTCTGTATTACTCCTCTGCAAGTATCCAAGTCTCAGATCAATAATTAAGAACTGATATTACACATTTTTTTTAAAAAATCTTTCTTTGAAACATATAGATATATTTCATTTTAATATCAAGTTATTTCTACTAAAAGTACTCTCTTAGTTTAATTCTATGATTAATTTCATCCATTATATTCTATAAGTATTAATTATCTTACCAAAATATTTATAATTGTCAATTTATCTAATTCTTTATTAAATCCATTGAACATTACTTTCTTATATTTAATTGATAATTATTGAAACATTTCCCGAATCTCTGAAACAATATTTGCAAAAACTATTAATATGATATGCAATATCTAAATGATTTAAATAATCTCCAGTTATTTTCTTCTCCCTTAGCTTTCTATTTTAATCCACAAAATATTTTTGTAAAATTGATGTAAAAGTTTTGAAGATATGGAATCACACTTTCGCATACAATTCTCATTGTTAATCGTTTTATTGTTATGTAATATAATCATTGTTCTTATAATTTGATAAATTACTTATAGAATAAGACAATATACCATGTCTATATCTTGATGATTTAATGTTATAATCATTTTAAAAATAAAATTATTTTTCATAATCTATAAATCCAAAACATCATGACATCTCATATTTTTAGATACTTGAATGTCATCTACTGTGCTAAAACCATTTTTCAATAAATTTATTCTTTTCATTGATTAAAATGTAAAGGTTTCTATAGATGAATTGAAATTATCTTGATAAAAATTTTATGTAGACATGTAAATGACTGAGATGTTTGTAATTTCTAACATCTTTATCATCTTTCTTAAAATTTAATACTACATCTGTATTTTTCCAATCATCTATTACATCTTTATCAATTAGATATTTGGTATGTAATTTTGCAAACATTTAATTTTATTTTTTCACTTGCTTCTTTTAAAATATCGATTGTAATTCAATTATTTTATGGAGCATTTCCTTTTTTCATAAATTTAATTATATGTCTCACTTCATTCAAAATGATAGAAAATTCAGAAGATATAGTAATTGCAACATATACTTTGTTTTATGATTCTTTATTACTATATAATACTCTAAAGAACACTTCAACATATATTAAAATCATCTATTTTTCTAATTAATATTTTCATTTTTTTTCCCTTTTTACACTATCAAGATGTTTATATGTTTAATATCTCTATTCTTTTTATAGCTTACTTTCTTATTTCACAGTTATATTTTCTTATATTATTACTTCCTCTGTATTATACTATTTTACAAAATTCTAGATATTCAACTCTTTTTAATGGAACAGTTGTATATATTTTTATATTTGTTTTTATTCATATAAATTTCTTGAATCTGTAGACAATTTAGTGATCAACTGCAGCTTTTGTGTTTGAGTTATTTTTGCTTACCTCCTTGTTGACTTTAATCAAATATGAATCTGCTTTAAATTATGTTAACATTTTTAAAAATTTGAGAGTTCAAATTTAAATTCATTGAATGGTTCTGAAAGTTACTAATATTTATGATAAATATTGTTTTTCTTAATAACTTTTGTCATTAGTTTTGCATTAATATGGATCTTATATCTCATTAATTAATAAACTCTTCCTATGTTGAAGAACATTATAATCTTAAAATATATATTTTCTGTTTATCAAAATGTAATTCAGAACTGACGTACTTGCATATCTATTCCTGTTTAATATTTTTCTCATATAAAAAATCCATAATATACTTTTTTTCCTGTAAATTTCCAAAATCTATAACCTCTTTCATTTTTATTATCATAACCAAATTTACTTACAGAATTCTCATATTTCAGTCACTTACTAATTCTAGTATTATCTACCATGACAATTGTAAATGATTTTTATTATGTTCAAATGTATTTTGGACATACATATAAAAATTCTTTACTTCTTCATCACAATGAGAATTTGGTGGGACATAAATCTGAATTATCTGCAATTGTATCTTCCATTAAGTTGAATAATTAATCTTGCCACAGTATCTGATATATCATCAATCTCCACAATGCTATTTTTACACTTTTTATTTTTAAATGTTTCTATTCCATTTGTGCATCCAATATTTGCACCTTTGTAGTAAAGTACATGTCCACTGTAAGATCAATTGTCTCTTTTCTTCTAATCTTACAAAGTCCAACAATATATAATGTAATATTATACTTTTTTCAATTCATGCAATCTTTCTTTACTTGATACTAATCTTCCTTCATCAAGTGGCAGCATTGCTTTACAATCTCAGTTGTTATTAGCACTCTTGACTTTTTGTCATCAACTGTTGACTTATGTGATTTTATAAACTTCTGAAAAGAAAGATAATAATTTAATTTTGTCTGTCATAATTGTAAACATCTATTTAAAATAAATTCATTCAAATACATATTTATTCTGCCTTCAAAAAAACTCAACTGATATTTCAATTAAAAACTATAAGGTAACTGAGAAGAACATGCTGTTTATGGACTTAAATTCAGAGATTAAAAGCCAATAAACTCATCATGCTAGCTGATGTATATTGATGAACAACCCATCAATGTTCATACATTGTTTAAATAATAATAATAATAATAATAATAATAATAATAATAATAATAATCATAATAATAATAATAATAATAACAACAACAACAACAACAATGACAACAATGTATCTTTTGGACAAGCGTCAAATGCAATTAAAGTTCTTACTTTGAATAACACCAAATTCCTTTTTACAACCCTATGTAGTAATAGGCAGTTTTTCGAAAATATTTTGTATCTAATTGTTACACATGAGAAAATAAATATAGAAATGAATTGACTTTTTGTATATCATTTAAAAAATTATATTCATATTACAATATGTTTTACTGAGATTATAAGAAAAAATGAGCAAATTGTTTTTGTTAAATCAAAAATAACATGTAGATTTTGATAAAAATTTTAATATTTTAAAAGTTATTATTAGAGGACCTTCTATTTTTGAAAATGACATAGATTGTAAAGTCAAAATAATGTCATTGGTATAGATTACTTTCCTGACCATTGACAAATATATTAAATAAAGTAAAATGAATAACTAAATTTTTTGGGATATCATTTTATAAACTTTTGTATCTATGACAATTATTATTTATGATCTCATTATTTTTTTTCAATAGAAGATTATGTTGCTAAATAAATTTATAATTTTTTTTCATTTGAGGATTTTTTTAAAAAAAATAGTTTTTCAAATAGAAACTTAATATGCAATCAGATCAATAAAGATATTATTAGTTTTCAGATTAGTTTGAAAGCTGTTTCACTGTGAAATAAAGATAAAACTAACTCATAACATTTTTTTCTGGTCTAAATACAACCTGCTCTATTGAAAGATGACTTTCATCTATTGACTTTGTTTATAACTTGTAGGAAATTCATAATGACAATAATAATACTGAATTATATTTTGGGGGATCAGTTGTATTTTTTTTCATTTTAAAATTAGTATAGGATACTTTTGTACTATGTTTCTATAATAGTTTTTATATAAATAATGGCAAAATACTTTTACTAATTATATTTTGGCTTTAGATTCTAATTTGTTTAGAAACTCTGTAAGTATTCTATTTAATTCTAAAGTCTTTTATAGATTAAGACAACAAGATCAAATTCATCAGTATTTAGTGGTTTATTGATTATTATTAAAGGAATGCTGTAAAGAAGAAACTTATATCTCTGCCATAATGATACATTTTTTTTATTTTGCTAATTTTGGTTTAAGCATCTTACATATACATACTATTGTCTATTGTATTAGCAGAACAATGATAGTTATTTTAAAAAACTCCATAAGCAACAAATACTTATAAAACTAACCAGGTCTTTTGAGTATTTTATAATAATAAATTGAATATATATATATAAATTAAATTATGATTTTTTTCATCTAATATTTATTTAATTAAGCTACAAAAATAAAGTTATTGGTGGTCGAGAGGTCAGCACAGCCATCTTACAAGCAGTTGTACTGGGTTAGTGAATTCGCTTCCCTATTGATGCTATGACACATGGAAAAAAATAAAATTATTGACTTATTTAAAGCAAAATGCTTTTCATCATGATCACAAAAAGTACTGTAGAAAATAGAATGTTTTATTTAGTAAAATTATATTATTAAAATTGGAAGTATATAGTAATCAATTATAACAAAATTTTATATAAAATGTGAATTGTGCATTATATTTATTAATTTATTTTTCGTTAATTATCCTGCACTATGATTATAACAAAAAAATGTCACCTCTGGTAGACAACCTCAGTTCAAAACAAAAAATATTAAGTTTTATGCGTTAATTAATTAAAAAAGAAAACATTATATAATAAAAAAATGCACAAAAATAAATTTAAAAATGTACATTATTTTAACTTTTATTTTTGCACAATTTACTATTATTTTTAAAAAAAATCATGATTTTTAGAAATCAACTTAAACAATATGTTTTTAATAAGTTTACTCTACACGGGAATATTTTAAATAATTTCTAAAAGGAATGTATCACTATTGCATTTACTAATAAAATAGTTGATATATGCCTTTTAATAATAATAAAATTCAATAATTAATAGTTTTTCTCAGTTTTAAGCATTTTGTTACTGAATATTCAAACATTATGGCTTATTTTGAATCTGTGATAATAATTTAAATTTACTATACAAAATTATAACAATTACAATTTTAACAAAATTTTTAATATATGATACATTTTAGAAAACCATGTATTCTCATTATTCGGAGTAATATATATATAAATAGTAATGATAAATAAATCCAATTTATATTAATACTTTTTTTATACTAAGATAATATTACGAATACAAGCAATATTTAGTTAAGTATTTTTATATGTATGAAGTTAAATGCTTCAAAACATGAAATTTGACATTTATTTTTTAATTTATTCTTTATTGGTATATACTGTTGCTTTTATTTACTATGACTTTGTACTTCTATTAAAATATTACATTACTAAAATCAAAAGCGAAAACATATTTGTATTCTAATTCATGTTCAAGAAAAACTGTGTAATAATATTGATTAATTTAGATCTGTTGTATAGAAGATACTGTTCATTGAATCATTTGATAAATGAACACCATAATTCATCAATGTGTGAAAATCTACAGAAATGCTTTAATCTATATATGACGTTAATTCTCTGCTCATTATGCTTGATATTTTTTGTGTTATTAACTAAAGTGAGTGAATTGGAATAAACTAAACATGCAGCATTAAATATTTCTCTCATTTATATTTTCTTTTATAGTTTTTGTTTTAAGTGTAAATTAGAATTTGAAATCATTTTTGGTGTTATTGACTTCATTATAGTAGGTTTTAAACGTTTTAATCATGTGATCAATAATGTTGATATTGTATTCTATATGAACATTTTTTTGAATATATATTTAAGTTGGATTTTTCATGGTATATTTTCTTAAATAATGATTGCAATAATGGAAATATCTTAAAATTTCTATTTTTGAATGAATGAAACTTTTGAATGTGAATGAGTAATGTTCACTATTTAAATGGTTTGATTAATCATTTATAATTCAAGAAATTAGATAACTGATTAACTTTTGTTTGATTCATTAGTTCTCTATTCATAATACACATTAAATCCATGAAGGAAAATAAACTTTCTTATAAAATGTGATCTTTTGTACAAATATAATTAATGTATTGTTTATAGATTTTACTAGAATTTTGAAAGTGTTTATATGTTTTAATTCATATGATGACAATTGAGGATTGTCTCTTTGTGCTATGGTATACAATCATATTGTCTATTCTTTACTCATTTTATAACACTTATCATAAATATCAATAATATTTTCACTTATAAATAGAAGGCAACTGGTGTAAAACCTTTAATTTGTATTAATATCTTTTTCTAATATTCTTTATTACTTATATCAGTAGATTTGTTCATTTTTATGAAACCATACATTTGAAAAATATCTAAAGATGCAATAATGTAATCAGATGAGATTTCAATATTTTTATTTTGTCACAAAAATTCAAATAAAGAAACAAAACTTTTGTAGTAATTATTTGATGTATTTGGTCATTTCATATATAAACATCTTCCAAAATCTATCATTAATCTTAGAGATGCATCATATTTGTGTAAGTTGATGTTAGAAAACATCTTTAAAAAACTAGCAATTAGATAATGTAGGTTTAAGTATATATTTTATTAATTATTTTATCTTGATCTTTTTTAGAATGTTTTAAAGAATTGTAATCTTTGGATATAAATATTATATGCATAGATTAGTTTAAATGTTAAATTTTCCATTGTACATCTATTTTTGATCATATTGTGTTTTTGATTATATATATATGTTGACCTTTAACTTCTTCAAGATATCAATTTGATTGTATTCAAAGCAAACTTAAAGCATTGTCTTTTTTAATGCAAAAAAAAAAAAAATTCATTTGTTTTTCCTACTTAATGCTTTCCTTTCTTTTCTTTTTTTTTAAAAAAAAAAAAAAACAAAAACAAAATAAAACAACTTTACAAGGATGAATCATTTCTACAAATAATCTTTTTATTCACTTCCAATGTATTTATGTTCATGATTTAAAATGTACTTGTACTCAAATTTGAGTTTCTCACCAAGTAAAGGGTTAAAATAATCACTTTTATAGTAATTTGGATATGGTTTTTGAAACAAAAATAGTAATTTTTTTGATGTTCATTTTGTTTTAATATTTTTCTATAAATATGAACGTGTAGTGTTTATAAAAATATTTTTTTATATAAAAAAAACAATGATATGTTGAATAACATTTCAAGACTCTTGAATATTTGATAATAACGACTAATAGTCAAGCTGGTCTGATTTTTAGTCAAATTACAACCTTAGTATTGAAATTCCGAAAAGCAAATCCAAAAATAAATATGGAAAAAAGTAATATATTTTATTTCAAAAATTATGTCCAAATTAATAATAAAGTTGCAATTTTGTCAATTTAACTAACAGAACTTCAAATTTGAATATAAATGCATTTTATAATGAAAATGAATGGAAGGACTGCAGCAAAGAAATGTTGTCGGCTGTGCAAAATTATTTTGATTTCTATAAAAAATACTATCAAATAATAAAAAAATATTGTTAAAAACATTACAATAAAAATGATATAAAAATTATTTATGGTTTAAAATAAAAAAAATATTTGCATTTGCATTCGATCAGAATTAAATAATATATCTTAAGAAAGCTAAAGATTAATGTTTATGATTTATGCAAAAAACAACAACAACAACAAAAAATTAAACCTAAAATTCAATCATTGCATATAATATTAAATTCAAAAGATTAAAAATTTATTCATAACATTCTCAATAAAACATAAGATAGCATAATTAGTAGCCATGTATACTTGAAACAATATATTTAAATGTCATTTTTCTAATATATATATTTTCTAGTGTTAAGTTATGCAAACAATATACATCTCTAAGATGGAAGGTAGATTTTGGATGCTTGCAAATCTATGAAATAACGAAATACACTGGCAAATTATTATAAAAGAAAATCAGTTTGGGAAAATATCATCATCATCATCATCATTATCAACCATTATCAATCCACTGCAGGATGAAGGTCTCTCCAAGTTTAATCCATCTTCTCCGATCTTTAGCTTCTCTTCTCCACATCACCCCTACACATTTTCTTATTTCATCCATCCATCTTACATGTGGTCTCCTTCTGGGTCTTTTACAATCTCTTGGAATCCAGTTTAAAATTTCAATTGTCCATCTATTATCATCTCTTCTAGCAATATGTCCAGCCCAACTCCACTTCAATCTTTTAATTTTTTCAATGAGGTCAGTAACACCTGTTTGTTCTCTTACCCATACATTGCGTTTTCGATCTCTTCTTGTTACTCCCAACATACATCTCTCCATACTTCTTTGAATGGTCTGAAGTCTCTGTATTGATCTTCTATTAAGTGTCCAAGTCTCAGATCCATAAGTAAGAACTGGTAAAACACATTTGTTAAAAACCTTTCTTTTCAAACACATAGGCATATTTCCTTTTAATATCAAGTTATTTCTACCAAAAGCACTCCAACCAAGTTTAATTCTATGATTAATTTCCTCTATTATGTTTCCATCTGTATTAATAATCTGACCAAGGTATTTGTAACTCTTAACTTCTTCTAATTCATCATAATCAATCTTTATTTTCATATTTTGAGCAAATCGATTAAACATTACTTTAGTCTTTTTAACATTTATCTTTAGTCCTACTTTCCTACTTTCATCTGATAACTCCTGCAACATTTCCTGCAGCTCGGAAGCATTATTTGCAGAAACAACTACATCATCTGCGAAATCTAAATGACTTAAATAATCTCCATTTACTTTCACTCCTTTAGTTTCCCATTTTAATCCAAAAAATACTTGCAGCAGCACTGCTGTAAAAAGTTTTGGAGATATGGAGTCACCTTGTCTTATACCTTTCTCAATGTTGACTTTCCCAGTATCATTATGTAATCTAATTGTTGCTGTTGCATTTTTATAAATATTCTTTAAAATATGACAATATCCTGGATCTATACCTTGATGATCCAATGCTTTAATCACTGAAGAAATGTTTATAGAATCAAATGCCTTTTCATAATCTACAAATCCAAAACATAATGACAACTCATATTCATTTGTCCTTTCTATAACTTCTCTCAATACTTGAATATGATCTACTGTACTAAAACCACTTTTAAATCCAGCTTGTCCTCTTGGTTGGTGAAAATCCAAGGTTCTCTGTAGACGAGTTGTAATTATCTTGGTAAAATTTTTATATAAAACTGATAAAAGGCTGATAGGTCTGTAATTTCTAATATCTTCTTTATCACCTTTTTTAAATATTAATATTATTACTGCATTCTTCCAATCATCCGGTA
Source organism: Epiperipatus broadwayi (assembly GCA_028023455.1). NCBI lineage: Eukaryota > Metazoa > Onychophora > Udeonychophora > Euonychophora > Peripatidae > Epiperipatus > Epiperipatus broadwayi. The sequence continues at coordinate 15,452,898 of JAQFVV010012401.1, forward strand.
CATCTTTATCATTTAGACATTTGGTATTGTAACCTAATTAAAAGGTCGCTCAAATAATTATAGATGGTTACAATATAACTATTACCATATAAGTGAAGGAGTTCAAATATCAAAAATTATTAAGTAAAGATTCAAATAACTCATTGTAACCTAATTAAAAGGTTGATCAAATTATTAATAATCAGTATTATGTGAAATCACGTGAAGTGAGTACACTAGTAATTTCAATAAAATATAACTCAGGTATATGGAAAGTAGATCTTATCCCCTTTCATTTCTTGGTTTGATGTTAAGTGCATGTTTAAACAAATACTAAGTGAATATGGTCTAGCAGGGCGCCACTAGATTATCTGAATCTAGACACGGTTATATCTGATAACCTTTCACATGTACCGGGTTTGAATCCCTTCTTGGTACTTTATTTCTAATAAAATGGAAGATTTTGCTTTTTGAGCCATATCACTATAAGCACTAATATTTAGGTAAAAGTAAAACATCTTTAAACCAAAGTGGAGTTCATTAGACATAAATCATTTCTCAGATCTTAGCATAACAAATGTGTTTCAATATTTTTATAAGTTCACTAGCTCAGATTATATATAACTAATTTAGGATGGCAATTCACTCATCCTTGCATGAAATAGATGATGGGATGTGGTTATAATAATACTAAGAGATCACTAAATATTATAAAATCAATATTTATTTATGGCCTTTAAACAGTTAAACAGCTCATTAATTAAAACGTTGATGACGATGATGATGATGATAATAATAACAATAATGACAAGGGTTTCAACTACAGCTCTAGGACTAAGCCTAAACATAAAACTAATTTTTATAAAGAAATTCATAATTATTGCTTAATTTTAGCATATTTACTTATATCTTAAATAACTAATATTCAACCATTGATGATGATGAATAATCACACTTAACAAAGACTACACTTAATGAAATATATACGCCTCGTTTAATAAAACAAACTAATATTTATTACTACATTTCTAACATATACATAAAAATTTCTAGATAAATATGAAAATTGACATGAATAATAATAATAATAATTGATTATATAACAATCCTCAGATTAATTTTAAGTTCTTCCCCCTTTCCCTTCAAATGTATTTTGTATTAAGTTGGACGTCACATTGACCATGATTTTCACTCCATGAGAAAAGTATTTCAAGAAAAAAAAAATATTATCTGCTCATTAGCACACATACTTTAAAAATCCAACATGTAAATAGAATGTAAAAAAAAAATGTTAGTAAAATTGAAAGAGCAAGTTTTAGAAAAGAGTTTTAAATTATTTTCTCCCCCCTCCCTTCCAAGCGCTGAAATCTATACTTAACTTGAAACAAAATAATCTAATATTCTAATACTACTCATTATTTCACATTCACTCCCAATTATACACATATAAAAATATCATTATGTATGTGCATGTTTTATCCCATAATAACAAAATATTATTTAAAACCAAAATAATAATAATATATTAGTTAAAACTAAAATCATAATACCATAAAAAAAAATTGTTTTACACATTAATATTGTAAAATTAATAAACAAATAATTTTCATACATTCAAGATCATTTATGAAGCTCAAAGTTATTATTAGTAAGACATTCTTGTTTTTAATCGATCTGAATAGTCTTTAAAAGTTCTTTAAATAAAATATACCACTTTATTGCTAAAATGTTTATTAAGACTGATATCATAAAGAAAATAGATATAAAAAGTCATATTACCGATCTTTTGTTTGTGGCGAATTTCCAAGGGTTCAAACTTGTCTTGTATAATGTTTATATTTCTGCAGCTACCATTTCCGTTTTATGTGGGAACAATCTCTTTCTTGAGGTGTATAACTATTTGATGATGATGACTCTATTGAGGTTATTTGCTTTAGTGGATAATTTGGAAATCATTATATTAATTTTTCTTCTCTTCCTGTCAAGCATGTGGATGAAATACAGCAGTTGTTTTCACATTTGTAAATTTTCTTGAGTTTAAAATCAGTTGTTGTAACAATTAATTGGACTTGATGATTAATATTTATCAGTAGATTAATTCATCTTCTTTGAATGCAGGTGAATGCTTTCTTCCTTCTATTAAAAACATCTTATTTCTCTGGTCAGTTGAAAGGTGTAGAATATTATTTTAGACACATCTTTTCTTTCCTATGTGATGTGCAGCTTCCCCAGATGGTCCGGAACCGATGGGACATACATATAATTTTTCTAGCCAGACATTTCTTATATTTTCAGCATTCAATTGGATAGTTTAATAATCTGAATCATAAACAATAATCCTAATAATAATTCAAGACAGCTTTTTATATCCAATTTTTAGCTAACTTAACCAATCAGAGATAGCATCACTTGCTATTTTTGGACAAATTTGTTTTAATTAGATCTCTAATTTATTTTCAACTAAATTATTTTTCAACTGAAAAGTTTAATCCTTTTTCCAGACACTTTTGTTTAAAAAAAAAATAGACTCAATCCTTATTTCCTTTCTTTTCTTTTTTTTCTTTCTTTTTAACATCCAGGTAACACTTCAAATCTTTGAGCTTCCTTCTTTAGATCTTGAGATAAGACAATTTCAAAATTAGAGCTCTGACCCATTATAAGCTTCCAAAGTGAAAAACAATTATTTACAAAAAAAAAATTGCTACAAAGATCGATATCTGATTAAACAGATTTCCTCTTTTAACAAAAAAAATTGTACAAAAAAAAATAATTTGACAGATTTAATACTTCCTTTTCTTTCAATATTTAGGAAATGTAAATTTTTGTATGTAATGTACACACATCCTTCATTCTTTCAAATCATTCATAAACTAACCTTAAATAATATGATTGCTAGCTTAGTAATTATAACCCAATTATTTAATTAAATCTGTAACTTTTAAATCCCAATTATAATTAAAGAAAAGCAAAATAAAAGTATAGAATAAAATATTAGAATTGATCAAGCATAGGTTAGTTTTAAAGAAAGTTAAAATGTTTAATATTTGAAATATAAAACAATTAAATAATTTACACATACATTGCCTATATGTATGCATTATAACTTTGCTTTTTAAAGAAAAATTAAATATTAAATAGTTTAAATGTGTGTATTACCTTTCTATCAACACACAAACAAGTAAAGCATGTAATTGTTGACCCATTCTTTCTCTGTTTAAAGCTTTTAGAACTGGACCTTGTAGGGTTTGAACTTGGATGCCCTACAGCTTCATTTATGATTATATAAAAATGTGATGATGATTTTTGGTTTACCTTTTCTACATGCACATTACTATAAATTTAGCTAGTGACTAAATTGTAATGGCACAACTTTCTCCCCCTTCGGATAAAATCATCAGCACTTTTGTTTTAACTATATTTTTAAAAAAAAAATCCTAACTAATAAATACACTAATAATAATAAACACTTATAATATATATATAAAAAAAATTAACTACTGGTAAATATATTTTTCATTAGAAAACCTAAAAGTAATTTATTTGGAGATCTTTGCCAGGCTATTCTGCTGAAGTATAAGGGATCAAACTCCTAGCATTATAGGTCCCCTTATTCCCATCAAGAGCAGCAAGCATAAAGGCATTCTCTCCTATTTTCTTGGTAATTTGGAATGGCTTTTTCTTTTCAAACCATATTGTGGTCTGCATAAAAATGCACCTGTACATCCAGTCCCTTTTTAATATTTCCATTTTTCATCTTGACTGGATATTTATAAAACATATCCGGAGGATTTATTTTATATAACCTCCTCTTACAAACTCCATTTAGAAATATGGACTCTTGGTACCTTATGTAATATGCCTTGAAGTTTTTCAGAGAGATTGACTCTCTATACCATACATACTTTATTTTTAAACTTTCTAGAAAGATTGACTCTCTGTACCATATATAAGCACTTTAAATTTCCAGAGATTGGCTTTCTTACCAATTATTCATCCTTAAATCTTCCAGAGAGATTGATTCTCTGGGCCATGTATAATTTATTTTTAAACTCTCTAAAAAGGTTGACTCTTTGTACCAAATATAAGGCACACTTAAATTTAACAGAGCATTTAAATTTTTCAGAGAGATTGATTCTCTGTCTGATACACACTGGACATTTACATTTTTCAGAGAGATTGCCTCTCTGTACCAGATATAACTTATTTTTAACTTTTCCAGAGCAGTTGAATTTTTCAGAGAGATTTGAACATTTACATTTTTCAGAGAGATTGCCTCTCTATACCATATATAAGGTATCTCCAATCTATTTAAGAAGACAGATTTTTGAAACCACACATGCTGGTTTGTTACTAGATTGAGAACTACAGACTGTTGAAACTTTTGCTCTCTTTCTAAAATAACTGGTTTCATCTCCCTTATTGCCTCTCTTAAATCAATCATCTTATCGGATGCATGAAGTTTTTCCTCCAACTCTCTTTTCCTTCTTTTCACTTCATGATCTATCCCAATCTGCTCTTTGGTCATCATCTCATTTACTTTCTTTACTGGGAGATTTGGTATTATGGCTACTATTGGCCTTTCTACTTCTTGGAGCCTATTCTCTATCAGTGTATCTAACTTTACATTATTTTCTTTATTATCAGTGGTCGGACTATCCAGATTATCTTTTAAAACTGGTAAGCTCTGACTACCTTTCCGTTTTACAAGTCTAACATATTCACCCATCTCTCCTGCTCTATCTTCTAAAGAGGTTTCAGCATTATCTTCTAATCTTTGACTACCTTCTATTATACTTTCTGCACTCTTTTTGCTATCCTCTCTTAGACTTTCTATCCATCTTTTCACAGAACGACAAACCTTTTGTTCCAGACTTTCCTTATTTCTTTTGGATTTGTTATAATCTTCTTGTATGTTTTGATACATACAATCTTTCATCAGTCTGGTCAATTTTATACCTGATAGTGCTTCCTTCTTTATTCGAATCTGAAACTCTTCAGTACTTGTTATTATCCCCTTTACTTTTACAGTAACTTCTAATCCCATTACAACCTCTCCATCCTCTTCTTTATAAAGATTATTAACTCCAGGAATTGAGGCTCTTTTCCCATGTTTCCCTATTTTATTTCCCAAAGCTATAGGAATTTTACTGTTGTTTTCAACAGAGCTATTGATATTTTCTTTTAATTCATCTTCACTCCTCTTATCCTCTTCTTTTAAACTTTCTACTCTTTCTATGCCTTTTCCATCATCTCTTAAACTTTCTATGAGCTGCTTCCTATCTTCTCTTAGACTCTCTATCTTTTTCTTCTTACTATCTTCTCTTAGACTCTCTATACTTATTATACTTGCTTACTACTTCTCTTAGACGTATTATACTTTTCTCTATCTTTTGTTCTAGATTTATCATACTTTGCTTACTCTCCTCTCTCATACTTCTGAGCATCTGCATTATCATGTCCATGTCTGATGGTGCTATCTTTTCTATCTGAGCCTGGCCCACTTCTGGCTCCTCATCTATCATTTCTATACTTGAGGCCTTATTATTGCTACTAACATTAAAGGCATCTTCCTCTACTTCCTCTCTTTCCTCTTGTGTTTTTAAGAAAACCTCCCCATCCTCTTCTTCAGTATGAAAACGATCACTGATTCCTGGTATTGGGGCACCTTCCTCTTCCATAACCTCTTCCATACTATAATTTAGTTCACTCATGTTATAAAACTATATATATCCCATCTGTACTTCCCTGACCATCAAAAATCCACACATCTTCTCCCTGTCTGACACCTATTCTGACCAACTGACTGATTTGATTTTCACCTTATTATGCATTTACAAATACAACAAAAAAAAATTTTAATATCCTTATTTAATGAACTACACAACAATAATCTATATAGTGCATGTCTGTCTGTAATAGCCCAAATTATACATTCATCCATTCTCCCAGAAATCCGACAGATATTGACAGTCCACAGAATGACTAGCAGTTCACAATCTTGAGATAAATAAAAGAATTCAGTCACAGCACTATAATCACACAATGCATCACGAGCACTCAGAAGATCATCCCAATTCGATCACTATTAACTACCACAACCCTTGATTGAATGAAGCAAACTCTGTTGCAATAAAAGATGTATTTTAAGTCTTAGGGGCTAAAATAGATAAACAATGCCTTGCTCTCTCTCTTGGAGTCTTATGTGGCAAGTATCAAGGAATGCCCTGCTTATTATAGACTACAAAAACGAAACCTTGCTCTCTCTCTCTTGGAGACTTATAGGCTGATATCATGGCAGGACTACTGTTAACTGCTTCATGATAAAATAAGAATAACATATAAACTTGATTGGAAAACTATGCCGTGCTCTCTCTCTTGGAGACTTATAGGCTGATATCATGGCAGGTCTGCTGTTAACTGCTTCATGATAAAATAAAGATAACATATAAATTGGGTTGGAGCAGTGAATGGGTTTGATCATTCATAAGTTACACGAAATACATAGCATTCTCAAGGCAATGACAAAACTCTCCACTCATCATCAAAACTGCAATCTAACCAACCAAACTCCAACGATCAACCATCCAATCAAACCTCTAAAATCATAGACTTTTTACAAAATGAACTCCCCAAACACACATGAGACTACTATTCCATAATTCATCACTATTACTATGCCTATCCTATCTGGCAATAAATTATTTTAATGTTCCACAAAAAAAAATCTATTATTTATTTCACCTTTGTCTTAAGTTGTGATATTCATCTCTATTTTCAAAATTGATAAAAAAAACTAAGCTGTTTTATGGCTGTACCCATTTTATCATCATCAATGAAAAATTAAATCATATTAAACATCATCATCTAAAATAAGACTGTTTGGCCAAGAAAATTTTGTAAGACAAAAAAAAATTTTACTGAAAAAAAAAAATTTTACTAAAAAAAAATTTCTCTATTTTTAACCACACATCTCCCATCATTCTATAGACTCTCTTTTTCAGGTATATGGTAAAATATCAGGCCCCAGTTGGGTGTCCATTGTAACATAATTAAATGAATTCAAAAAAAAGATATTACCATACCTGAGTAGTCCATAGAATGATCATAAGTAAAGGTTCAAATATTAATAAATTATTAATAACAATGTATTATAACTCAGGTATATGGAAATCACGTGAAGTGAGTACACTAGTAATTCAATAAAATATAACTCAGGTATACAGGCAGTAGGTTTTATCCACTTTCATTTCTTGGTTTGATGTTAAGTGCATGTTTAAACAAATACTAAGTGAATATGGTCTAGCAGGGCGCCACTAGATTATCTGAATCTAGACACGGTTATATCTGATAACCTTTCACATGTACCGGGTTTGAATCCCTTCTTGGTACTTTATTTCTAATAAAATGGAAGATTTTGCTTTTTGAGCCATATCACTATAAGCACTAATATTTAGGTAAAAGTAAAACATCTTTAAACCAAAGTGGAGTATATTAGACATAAATCATTTCTCAGATCTTAGCATAACAAATGTGTTTCAATATTTTTATAAGTTCACTAGCTCAGATTATATATAACTAATTTAGGATGGCAATTCACTCATCCTTGCATGAAATAGATGATGGGATGTGGTTATAATAATACTAAGAGATCACTAAATATTATAAAATCAATATTTATTTATGGCCTTTAAACAGTTAAACAGCTCATTAATTAAAACGTTGATGACGATGATGATGATGATAATAATAACAATAATGACAAGGGTTTCAACTACAGCTCTAGGACTAAGCCTAAACATAAAACTAATTTTTATAAAGAAATTCATAATTATTGCTTAATTTTAGCATATTTACTTATATCTTAAATAACTAATATTCAACCATTGATGATGATGAATAATCACACTTAACAAAGACTACACTTAATGAAATATATACGCCTCGTTTAATAAAACAAACTAATATTTATTACTACATTTCTAACATATACATAAAAATTTCTAGATAAATATGAAAATTGACATGAATAATAATAATAATAATTGATTATATAACAATCCTCAGATTAATTTTAAGTTCTTCCCCCTTTCCCTTCAAATGTATTTTGTATTAAGTTGGACGTCACATTGACCATGATTTTCACTCCATGAGAAAAGTATTTCAAGAAAAAAAAAATTATCTGCTCATTAGCACACATACTTTAAAAATCCAACATGTAAATAGAATGTAAAAAAAAAATGTTAGTAAAATTGAAAGAGCAAGTTTTAGAAAAGAGTTTTAAATTATTTTCTCCCCCTCCCTTCCAAGCGCTGAAATCTATACTTAACTTGAAACAAAATAATCTAATATTCTAATACTACTCATTATTTCACATTCACTCCCAATTATACACATATAAAAATATTATTATGTATGTGCGTGTTTTATCCCATAATAACAAAATATTATTAAAAACCAAAATAATAATAATATATCAGTTAAAACTAAAATCATAACACCATAAAAAAAAATTGTTTTACACATTAATATTGTAAAATTAATAAACAAATAATTTTCATACATTCAAGATCATTTATGAAGCTCAAAGTTATTATTAGTAAGACATTCTTGTTTTTAATCGATCTGAATAGTCTTTAAAAGTTCTTTAAATAAAATATACCACTTTATTGCTAAAATGTTTATTAAGACTGATATCATAAAGAAAATAGATATAAAAAGTCATATTACCGATCTTTTGTTTGTGGCGAATTTCCAAGGGTTCAAACTTGTCTTGTATAATGTTTATATTTCTGCAGCTACCATTTCCGTTTTATGTGGGAACAATCTCTTTCTTGAGGTGTATAACTATTTGATGATGATGACTCTATTGAGGTTATTTGCTTTAGTGGACAATTTGGAAATCATTATATTAATTTTTCTTCTCTTCCTGTCAAGCATGTGGATGAAATACAGCAGTTGTTTTCACATTTGTAAATTTTCTTGAGTTTAAAATCAGTTGTTGTAACAATTAATTGGACTTGATGATTAATATTTATCAGTAGATTAATTCATCTTCTTTGAATGCAGGTGAATGCTTTCTTCCTTCTATTAAAAACATCTTATTTCTCTGGTCAGTTGAAAGGTGTAGAATATTATTTTAGACACATCTTTTCTTTCCTATGTGATGTGCAGCTTCCCCAGATGGTCCGGAACCGATGGGACATACATATAATTTTTCTAGCCAGACATTTCTTATATTTTCAGCATTCAATTGGATAGTTTAATAATCTGAATCATAAACAATAATCCTAATAATAATTCAAGACAGCTTTTTATATCCAATTTTTAGCTAACTTAACCAATCAGAGATAGCATCACTTGCTATTTTTGGACAAATTTGTTTTAATTAGATCTCTAATTTATTTTCAACTAAATTATTTTTCAACTGAAAAGTTTAATCCTTTTTCCAGACACTTTTGTTTAAAAAAAAAATAGACTCAATCCTTATTTCCTTTCTTTTCTTTTTTTTTTTCTTTTTAACATCCAGGTAACACTTCAAATCTTTGAGCTTCCTTCTTTAGATCTTGAGATAAGACAATTTCAAAATTAGAGCTCTGACCCATTATAAGCTTCCAAAGTGAAAAACAATTATTTACAAAAAAAAATTGCTACAAAGATCGATATCTGATTAAACAGATTTCCTCTTTTAACAAAAAAAATTGTACAAAAAAAAATAATTTGACAGATTTAATCCTTCCTTTTCTTTCAATATTTAGGAAATGTAAATTTTTGTATGTAATGTACACACATCCTTCATTCTTTCAAATCATTCATAAACTAACCTTAAATAATATGATTGCTAGCTTAGTAATTATAACCCAATTATTTAATTAAGTCTGTAACTTTTAAATCCCAATTATAATTAAAGAAAAGCAAAATAAAAGTATAGAATAAAATATTAGAATTGATCAAGCATAGGTTAGTTTTAAAGAAAGTTAAAATGTTTAATATTTGAAATATAAAACAATTAAATAATTTACACATACATTGCCTATATGTATGCATTATAACTTTGCTTTTTAAAGAAAAATTAAATATTAAATAGTTTAAATGTGTGTATTACCTTTCTATCAACACACAAACAAGTAAAGCATGTAATTGTTGACCCATTCTTTCTCTGTTTAAAGCTTTTAGAACTGGACCTTGTAGGGTTTGAACTTGGATGCCCTACAGCTTCATTTATGATTATATAAAAATGTGATGATGATTTTTGGTTTACCTTTTCTACATGCACATTACTATAAATTTAGCTAGTGACTAAATTGTAATGGCACAGTATATAACTTTGCTAATATTTTTTCTGTTTCTTCACCTGCTTCTTTTAATATATCAATTATAATTCCATCATTACCTGGAGCCTTTCCTTTTTTCATACATTTAATTGCATTTCTCACTTCTTCATTTAAAATTCTGGGCAATTCGGAAGATGTAATAGATATAGGAGGTACTTGTTCTTTATTACTATATAATTCTTGATAAAAATCTTCTACCAATTTCATAATGTCATCCCTCGTTTTAGTAATAATTCCATCTTTTTTCCTTATTGCAGATATAAATTTCCTACCAATACCAAAATGTTGTTTTACATTCTTAAGACTTTTATTTTCTTCTACAGCTTTTCTTGCTAGTTCACAGTTATACTTTCTTATATCATTTTCAACTCTTTTCCGCACCATTTTACAAAATTCGAGATATTCAATTCTTTTTAATGCATCATTCTTGCATATCTTCATATTCCTTCTTTTCTTCATAAGTTCTCTAGTCTCAGTAGAAATTTTATTAGTCAATTGCTGCTTTTTTCTACCAGCTATCTTTGTTGCAGTTTTTAAAAGTGTATCAGTTATTTTCATATTAATTTCATTCAAATCTGAATCATGTTCAAAATCTACTAATACTTGAAACCAATTTGTAAGTTCTAATTTAAATTCATTAGAATGTTTCTGAAGATTAGGAATATCAACTGTAAATATAGTTTTTCTTAATAATTTTTGTCTCTCTAGTTTTACATTAACATGTATCTTACCCCTTACTAATCGATGATCACTTCCTGTGTTAAATTTATTAAGAACATTACAATCTTGAAATATGTATTTCCTGTTAGTCAAAATATAATCCAATTCTGCTGTACCTTCATTTGGATGCTTCCATGTCCATTTCCTTCTAACATTTTTCTCAAAAAAAGAATTCATACTATAAAGTTTTTCCTTCTCTGCAAACTCCACAAGTCTATGTCCTCTCTCATTTCTATTACCATAACCAAAATTACCTACAACACTTTCATCTTTCATTTGTTTACCAATTCTAGCATTAAAATCTCCCATAACAATTTTAAAATGTTGTTTACTCTGATCAAAAGCCTTTTGTACATCTATGTAAAAATCTTCTACTACTTCATCACTGTGAGAACTTGTTGGGGCATAAACCTGAATTATCTGCATTTGATATCTGCTATTAAGTTGTATAACTAATCTTGCCACACTGTCTGATACACCATCAATCTCCACAATATTGTTCTTCCACTTTTTATTTATAATGAATCCTACTCCACTTGTATTTCCAATATGTCCACTTTTTAAATCAATTGTCTCTTCACCTTTTCTTCTAACTTCACAAAGTCCAATAATATCCCATTTAATATAAGAGAGTTCTTCTTCTAATTCTTGCAATCTTCCTTCACTTGAAAGTGATCTGCAGTTGTAAGTACCTAAATAAAAAGTCGTCATCAAATGGCAGCCTGGGTCTGCCTCCAGGATATTCTTAGCACCTTCCGCCTTCGGCCACCAACCGCTGCCTTGGTTGGTGACTTTACAGCCTCCTGGGATTAAGGGCCATGCTTTATTTTTGTCTGTCATAATTGTATAATTGGGAAAAATCTTTATCATTTACACAAACATTCATTCTGCCTTATCAGGCACTGAGAAGAAAGACTATGGTGTTTCTTGATCTTAAACTCAGAGATAAAAAGCCAATAAACTCACCACGCTGGCTAATGCATGTTGGTGAGCAGCCCATCCATGTTCGTATACTATATGAATAAACATATAGTAATAACAGCTGCAACGACAAGAACGTATGGAGTGGACATTAGGAATTTGCCCTGATCGGTTCCTTTAAGGCCTCCAAGAGGAATCAAAGGGTCTCCTTTCAGTTAATAGCAAACTCCTTGGTTTTTTCATTTGAATTTGTTGACAAAATAAAGAAAAAAACAACTGAAATGCTATTTGATCACAATATTAAATCTTTAGATATTTTGTAAATATATAGTTGCATAAACATAATTGAAACTATTGATATATTTAATAAAGACTTAATATATATATTAATAACACACTTTATTATTCATTGAATCTATGTATTTGAGACATATTTCAATAAATGCATGTAAGCAAGTAAAGAAATTAGTCTGAGAAATAAAATAACCTTGCATATACAAAAATAAAGATAATTAATTAAAATTCATTGAAACCATACGTGAAAATAATAAAACTAATCTTACAAATATTAAAAATTATCATTTCAATTAATAATAAAAACAATAATAAAATTATTGGCAAAATCACTTCCTGGCTAGCATTATATATATTTTCAACAAACTAACTTTCTTCTAAAATTAAAATGTATACAAATAAAATGTATATGTATAATTATCACATTTTTATTAAGAAATAAATATTTAATTTTTTTTCACTTTTGATAAAAAAAAGTTGCAACAATGCAGAAGAGCAATTAAAAAGAGAAATTTATCTTTTCTTCCTTGATATACTCATTATTTTGCGATCTAAGCACAATATCTGAATATTAAAATTTTATATAAAGCTACATTCCAAAATAATATTTAAATAGTTTTCTAACATTTAATATCTTGTATTGAGTATCATACTTGCCATTGATTACGTATTTGTTGTTAAGTAATGAATTTTAATTGATATGTTATATATATATAAGTTCATTTTGCTCAAAGCTAGATTGGTTTATAAATATAAATCATATGAAAACAGCTACATTTATCAATGTCAATAATTTTCAATCTGCTCCCAAGATGACATTTTATTTTTAAAAAAAATATGATCTCGCCTTTTTTCTCGTCTAACATTTTAAGTTTGGCGCTTGTACCGTAACAGATTGAATTTTTTAAATTCAGAAGTATCAATAAACGCCATTAAACAGTCGAATTAATTAGATTTGAAAGTAGGCAAGTAATCATTTTTAACACTTTCAAAGTCTACTGCTATTCTTTACTAGAGAGATAATAAAGCAGATTTTGTAGAAAATTAGATGGGTATATAAATGCAAACTATATAAAAGGATCCTACTTAATGTAATTTATTTAAACTTTCATAAACTAAAAATATCAATCTGTTAGAGTCCAAGTGCCAATATTTAGTTTTTTCTGAAAAATATTCTTCAGTTGCAGTTCAATCAATTGACACAATCAGGCAGAATTGAGAATAGGGGAAGAAAAGAAGAAGGTTGGCTAGAAAAAGAGTGATCAAAAGCATAAATTATTCATTTATAATTTAATGATAATAATTTAAGGCACGATTTATTATATATATAATTACACCTAAAAAAGCATTGAATTGAATAAATATTCATAAAATATAGTCAGATCCATACTGACCATATAAAATAATGACTATAACATTTTCATGGATATATATAACCGTGTTTTGTTAGCTGCATGTGGCAAAATACAAATCATTTTATCAATAATACAATGTTTGTAACTTCATTAATTCAAATATCTATACAGAGATCAGAGTACAAGATTATGTTAAGTGTCCACAAAACTGAAATGGAAATAAATTGCTAGTTACTTTTTAAACAAAATGGTTATAGAAAACGATAAGCATATTCATTGACAACAAATGATATATGGTCATATTATGATCAATATTATTCATAACATAAATGCATATACAAATCGACAAATTATTATTTAAATCGTTTTGCTAGCATTCAATTACAATTAATTCAAAATGTATAAAACTTCGATGATATAATATAAATTATTATTATCAATCTTAAAATTAATTCTTATTATCAAATATTTTATCTCTTTTAAGCCTATTGCATTTAAGTAAAATGGTATTATAAGCACTTCAGATATTATTCATATCGATATAACTTTTCTATTAATTAAATTAATGTTGAAAATTTAAACTTTCACAAATTTTAGTAACATGAGAATATCAATTTCTTAATGATATTATTTCCTGTTCTCATATCTATCAATTGTGATAAGAAGTATGACAATATAATTAAAATGATGTAAAATCATTGGTCACAATGATTTAAAAATTTAATGTTTTAATCAAGAGATTATGGTAGTAATGGGATGATTTGGAAGAAGTTGGGAAGAAAAGATCTCAATAAAATGGTACTCGAAACCTGTAACTACATATAAATTAAATTATGTGTAATGTTCTTCCAGTATTGTTAGGCTTATATTAGAGTTAACCATATTGTGGTATTTAAGCCTGAAAATAAATTATTGAAAGAAAGAAGTCATTTAGGTTAATGGAAAATAAAAGTAAAGCTAACACCTGTATATAAATTTAAGGTGCAAGATTTGGGATCTTCAATAGGGGTAGCTTTGTACATAGTTTATATATGAATAAAAATGATTATAATATTTGTGAAAGTAATATTTTTTGTATTTTCTTTAGCAGTAGTTTTATTCAATATATAAACCAGAGAGAAGCATAATTTTTAACTTATGCCAGAAATAAAATGGATGAAATTAAACAAGATGCATACAGAAGAATAAGCCTTTCAAAAGAGTTGGTTAATTTTTTTTTTTAATCTAGACAAATATTAGTATTGCTTTTATTTTAAATAATACATCATTGTAAACCAAGGTAGGAAGTCATATTTTCAAAAAGCTTGAGATTTAAACTCAATTCAAATCATCTTATTTACTGCTATATAATTTGTCATTTCCAAAGGTGCAGGTTAAACAAATATATTCACATTGTTTCTTCCAGCTTATGTCATTACAATATGCATAAATTGTTTGGAATATTAAAATAATAGTAATAAACATAGAACATTTTAACTACATTTATATTAGGTTTTCATTTGTTTTAATAATTTTATTGATTTAGTGTAAAATTTAGCTGTATTAAAATTTAAAAAGATTTTGGAAAAATAATCATCAATAATGGTATATTTAAAAAACTTACAATTTTTCAAGGCATGAAATATATATATAGATATAAATCTGCTTTTCATTTCTATATGATGAAATTGAATTCTGTCTACATAAAACATAAAATTTGTTATCAAGTTCTAATCAAACTTATAGTTTTGCTCTTTTTTAAAGTAATAATAATAATCAATAGTTTTATTGCTTCAAAGTTAGTAAATGTTCAAGTTCCAAAAGTGAGAGGGATGAGCTGTGATGTTTGGACTTTAAATTCTAAAATCTGTTGCTCTACCTACATCAAACCACACAAAGTATATTGTAACATTCAGTTAACTATAACTTGACATCAATATTTTGTTACTAAGACACAAATTTATTATATAGTATTAGTTTGGCCTAGCATATTTGAATCAATTCTTTTTCTTCTTCATCATCAACATAATAATAATAATAATAATAATAATAATAATAATAATAATAATAATAATAATAATAATAATAATAATAATGATGATGATGATGATAATAATTCAATTATTTATTTAATGTTACACATCTACAATCAAAGGCTAATTACAGATTGCATATAAAAATGTATATACTATAATATAAAAATTAAAAGAAGATAGATAAAAAAATATGAATCAGATATTATACATATTTTTTAAGACCTTTGAAAATTTATTAAAATTGAAATGAAAAAGATTTTCACTGACAAAATCTAAATTGTAAGTACTTGGTGGATGGAAAAAAAGAGAAAATTTCAATGTATTATATTCAATGAATAAATAATTATGTTTCATACTGACCAAGAATTTAAACAAAGTTTTGAAAACATGTTATAAAAATATTATTTTTTATAATGAGATTGTATAAAAAATAATAATACGTTCTTTCAGGTAGACAAACCCTAGCTTACACATCTATTGGTCAAAAGAATGAAGAGAAAAAGTGTCAAACAATTTACAAACGAATAGCAACAATTTATTTTATTTAAACTTTAACAAAAATAAATATTTGAAAATATTGTCAAATGCCTTAAAATTTTATAAATATATAATTTTTGTTTGCACTTTTAAGTGTTTGATTTGTTTATAAATATAATGATAACTGCATAGATAAATATTTGAACTATTTATAAAGTCAATGAAAATTTTATTAGCTAATAAAATGTTTCAATTTGGTAATCAATTAAAGAAGTAGAAAGCTATAAAGTAAAAAATACGATGAAACCGCTTTTCTTCAAGATTCTGGATAAATAGAATAACATTTGCTCTATGCAATGTAGCATAATCTACGGTTACAACGTCAAAAGCTAATAGAATATGGATCAAAGATAAATGTGTTATTTCTAATACTTCAACTATTATCATTTTCAGAGCCCCATTTTTAATAATAAAAATAATAATAATAATAATAATGATGATGATGATGATGTTGATGATAATACTATTAATAAAACATTCAATGGTTTACTCTGAAATATGCTTAAAATATTTGTTTAATAATAGTTATGTGAGAATTTTATATATTCTACAACAAAATTAACTCTATATAAAACAATAAAATTAATAGGGATAGTAAATCATTAAAAAAACCCATCTGTACTAACAATTATTAATATTTAGTTGGTAAATGAAAAGTTTTGTAACTGATTAAATTATGGATAAAACACATTAGGTAGGGCATATATAATTAGGCAAGTATTAAATACACTTCAGAAAAGTGGCCTCACTAACATTATTGTTGATATAATATTAAGGCTTTGGCAATTTTATATTGCTAAAGCTATTAATATATGGTGTATATGAACTTAGTTCAGTCCAATATAGCTATTTAAGTTAGATAGCTGGATTGAAAGACATATTGATGTCTGAAAATTTCAGATCTTCTACTTAATAGTTATACATTATATAAAGTTCTGGGTTTGTCCTGGTATTTTTAATCTAATGCTTGAATATCTTAGCACCTCACTGAAGAAGCCAGTAGCAAAAAAAACGGTCTGGGTTGGGAATATTCTGCAAAGCTAGTTAAGAGCTTATTTGCAAGCTCTATATATAATATTTGTAATACAAGCTTATTACAATAGGTCATGTTACATCTGACTTGATATTTTTATAACATACATATATTTTTTAAAAATTTTAATACTGTATTTTCAAATATTTATTTATAAATTTACACACACACACCCATATATATATAAGACGTTACATATTTTTTCCTAATTTGATTTTAAATATTGCTTAATTCATTCTGACATTATGTTTAAATGTTACAAAATGAAAATATAATCTTATTTTTAAAGAGCTTATAATCGGTAATAATTATATGTTGAGCTACTTTCATTATCTAATTTAATACTTAAATACTTTTAGACACATTTAAATTTTATTTAAACTTTTCAAATAAATTCAACTGTTAATAATAGTATACAGATTAGTATATTACACAATATTTAGAGTGATATAATTTTCCTCTCTTCTTCAGATGTGGCTGACCAGATCAGTGACAATACTAGCATGGAAGCAATCTGTACCTTTAGATTTTTGAATATTAAAATTGGGATGATGCTCTATCTAATTAAACTATTCTGTAAAAGCTGCAGTCAGCAGAAACGTCGTATATTTATCTATGAGAGTACTACTGAGTTGTCAATTTTTTTCTAAGGCAAGATTAATAAATAGCTTCAAAACATTATAAATTAATATACTAAATTGACTTATGGAGTTATTTGCCATTGTTGGATGAACAATCTTTTTGAGTTTTGTTCTTTGTACTTTTTTCTCTCAGTCTAATATATTTTTTTTCATAATAATATATATATATATTCATTGGTACATATATAGTCTGCCACTATGATACATTTATTTTGTCTTATTGAATAACCAATTTTTGTTTTTTTAATTGGTATTCAGTTGGGTAATTAGTTCTACTAATTGATATCCTTCCACATTTGCATGGTATTTTGTAGACACAGTTTTGATTTTTAGAATATCAAGTTTAGATTTTGTAAAGATTAGGATTTCATGTAATGTGCAAGAACATTTGAAAGCTGTTCTCATGTTATGTTGATATTATTTTTTTTTTATTTTGTCTGTTACTTCTGGTATATATAGATTATCTATAATATTAACATTTTTTTTCCTTTTGATATTTATTCAAGGTTTTTTAATGATAGCTGAAGGATAATCATTCTTTTTGAAAATTTGTTCTATGAAGATCCTTTTTTTTCAAATTACTTGTTTCTGAACAAACTTCTTTTTTTCCATAGTGATAACATAACTTCATGTGTTGTGTTTTTGTTATAATGGAATATATATATATCATATAATAAGTAGTTTCCTGGGTGTGTGTGTGGGTTTTATAAGTTGCATGTTTTATTTTGTAGTTTTGATTTTGTCATGGGAGAGTCTTGTCACAAGAATATCTAAGAAAGCCAATTTTTGTTCATGTTCTGAGTTTATTATAAAATTAATTGAAGGATATGTTAAATGATGTATATCCAGAACATTTGTAATAGTGATCAACCAACTGACTATACAGAATATGTATCATTAACATAGCAAAGTCAGGTACCTATGGAATAACATTAATAGTTGTGATGTTAAAGTTTTCTATGTAAATGCTACTAATAAGTAGTAAAATGGATAAAGTTAATAATTCCATTATACTAAATATAAAAAGAATTGTCTTGGATTGTAAGACATTATTCTCATTCATATTGTTCTTACAATAAACAATACTCAAAAACAAGGTAAATTTGTGAATACATTTACCACATTAAAGTTCATCAATATATTAGTTTTTCTCAATTTACATGTTTTCAATTGTTTTTTTAAAGTACTTAGAAACTCTGACAAAGAAATGTGTCTTGTATGCTGAAGAACTAAGAACTTTGAAATGAAATTCAAGTTTTGACAAGTTAAATTTCTAGACCTAATAATAAATCCTAATAGAAAATGGTTCTTATGCATTTTATGTAGAACATAAAGATGAGGGATTTTGGTGAAGTATGTTAATTATACTTTTTTATGAATCAGTAAAATATTTCTGATGCTTTCTGACAATTCTTGTAACTTTGTCTTTATACAAACTTTTTGTGACATTTTTGCATAAGATTTTTTCAAAATCTCATATTTTATCATGATCCATTGTACCCATTATAACAGTAGCATTGCCTTTATCAACAGGAAAATGATTAGGGTTTTATCTAGTTTGAGAGATTTAATAATTATTTTGTAATTATAGAAAATGTTTGATTTATGTGTTTGGTGTCTCTTAAATGCACTTTTTATTCTCTAGCATATTTCTGCTGCTTTTTAAGAGACAAGTTTTGGGTGACAATCTTGGTCTTTCAGATATTTGTTCATATAACAGTGATTGAAGAAATAAATCTACATAGAACTCTCATAAAAAAGTTTATAAACCATCAATGAAATTTTAAATTGCTATCAAAAAGAAATATCAAGAAAAAGAATTATTGTTATAGTAATGGTAAAATGGGACCAGTTATTGGTATGGCCTCTAAAAAACAGAGACTCTATTTATTAAGTCAAAATTAAATCCAGATCTAAAAAGATTAAAATGACTTTAAGAAAAGATTTAGATCACTACTTCCTTAAGTCTCTAATTTACACCACTACAATTTTAAAATGAACATTATATAATAGGAATGTCAGCTCTGATGAAGGTGATATGATTTTTAAGATAGTGGCCTGATCTTTAATTAGCTAAAATGTATCTAGACTAACAGTATTTGAACTATATATCAAAGAATTCTTATTTAATTATATACCTTAATTACCTAAAATAAGTAAGTTTTATAACTTTTAATTTTGTAGTAATAATAATAATTTATTTACATGAAGTTATAATAATTCATCAAAGAAGTTGATAGAATATCAGTGACTAAGTCGATATGTGATAGTTATCTGAAACTCATTCTGATGCTAAATAATAGACATAAGTTGATAACCAAAGGAAAAACTATATTTACATTTATTTATAAAATATGAAAATTTACAAAGATTTAGAGTTTATTCGGATTTGATATTATAACCAATATAAAATCAAGTTTTTCAAAACATCAAGTTATTGATTACTTACAATTTTGAATAATTGTTCTGATTTTCCTTTGGTATCTTATAGATTTAAAACACTTATATAACAAACATATACATATACACATTAAATATTTTTTTAACTAAAGACCTAATGAAACTTGAAATGGAGTTGAAAAGTTAATGAAGTGATAACACACATAAAATCCATTATACACATATATATTTTAAAATCCAACATCTGCTAGATTGTCATACATCTGTGAGAAGTTAGTGATCCTAACACTGCTTATAATTCCTTTGTAATAAATCACTATTATAATTCTGTACTCCAGTATTTATTGTTTTTTTCTCAAAATATGATTCATTAACATAATATTAATCTTTGAATGTACATATTATATGTAATGATATAGAAGATTCAAACTATGATTTACAATGCAGAACTTTATTTATCAAGTGAACAGAAAAACCTTTAATTGTATATGTATGCATATATCTTGCCATTCATAGCTTCTCTTATAGTTTACTAAGTAACCCCTGATGTCAATGGCAATTAGATAGATCACAGCTACCAAGAATCACATCATTCCCACCATCCAGAAGTTGAGAAAGTGAAAACCTGTACTAATTCCTGCAGCACTCATGTCACAGCTCCCCCACTAAGGATTATGAACCAGGCCTTGGAGAATTTCCCAAACTCAGAATCTCTCATCCAATGCTCTTACCAATCTCCAAAGCATCCAGATCTCCAAAATCCAGGCTTGTGAGACCTTCGAAGCACCAGACCCTGCCATCCAGATGGCAGAGACAAGTGACACAGCAGCTCCGACTTGAAGTTTAAACCATAGTAGAACTCTCTGGCCTGAGTCACCCAAGAATGAGATTTTCTCATCTTCACAGCCAAGACAAGCAACCCTGTAGCAATAATAAAATGTAACTCTCACAAGCTTATATCATATGCCATCTACAGATTATCACATAGTCTAATAACCAACCTATGAATCACATAGAGAACAAAGAGATTAAAAACACAATGCATCATGCCATATCCACTGTACTAACTCCATATCACTCACATCACAACCCTCCTTAGAACCAGAGTTTAGGCACCGGGAATATTCTCAATTTCCAGACTCTCTCAACTGAAGCCCATATTAGAACCCAATACACCCACATCCCAGCCCCCCTCAAAGACCAGGAAGCAAGCTCTGGGAGCTCTCCAAGCAACAGACTTAGTCCTCAAGACTGCAAAGATGAGTAACACACCAGGCCCCAATTCAATGTTCAAATCACAGATGAACTCTTTGAAACTTGAGTTTTGTCCATCATGTTTCAGCTTCCAGGCAACTTATAAAAAACTAGAAGCCTTAATACATGAGGTCTTCAACTATTGGTAAAAATCAAATGATAAAACTAGAAGCATAATCCATACAATGAGGTACAACTGTTAATAATCCAATGTCATAATAATTGCTAAATTTAAAATCATAGTGCAAATCTCCAGGATTTCCAATGCCTTGCATAAATAATTCATCATTGCTTTCCAAAATCAAGAACTTTAATATATATGTAGTAACCAGGTGCTTGCATTATGTGTTATACCACAATATAATTCTAGATCTATAGAGCAATCAAAGATGTACATAGAGTAATGTATCCATTAAAATCACATATTGAATACTGTCCATCATGATTCAGCACCCTGATAAAATCTATGAAAACCAGAAGCACTAATCCATATAGTCAAATGTTAAAATTATCGATTTGTACAGTTCAGCATTCAAGATAGAAAAAAAACGTTTAATATGGAATGTAAGGTTAAATAATCAAGCAACACTTGAAATCAAAGGTTCAGATACAGTCTAAAACAATTCGCTGTAGTAGAAAAAAATATTTTTCACAAGTCAAATCTCAGGTCTAAAATGCAAGCACAAAACTGCAATGAATAATGTTGTCATTCTTAACAAATGAATGAGCCATCCAAATCTGTTAAAACGTTTTAAGAGACATAGTCAGTGATCCAGAATCATATGCATGGATAGAAGGTAAAGCAACACTTGAAATAACTGATCAGGTACAATGAAAAACAATTTACTATTGTGGAAAAAATCTTTCTTTAAAAGTAAAATCTCAGTTTTAAAAAGCAAGCATTAAAGTCTAAATGAATAATGCTACTATTGCTAACAAATAAATGAGCTATCCAATTCTGGTAACGATTCCCAAAGCACCTTTTTTCTAGCTCCACCTCATATAAAAAAGGATTCAGGCCTTCAGGGGTCTCCCAACAATCAGACACTTTCATCCATGCAGCAAAGCTGCCCTGAATCAAAATATTCACTGAAAATTAAGTCTTTCAATAGAAATCTCTAGAAATTTATATGGCTGTCAGTTGTTTTTAATAGTGCTCCAAAGAAAAATTTTAATCTTGCTTACTTGTTGTCTGATGGTGCCATAATTCTTGTGCACAAAGGAACTTAAAAGGTTACTCTGTTCAAATGGAAACTTTTTAGAGAAAAAAATTCTCAAAAATATAAATTAGGTAACTAAAATGGAGAGCAAGTAACAGAGAAAACTGGAATCCCTGTCTCCCTCTAGTGGACTAAAGTTTAGCTGCTTTTCATAACACATTGTTATATTACTTAGGTCTCTTAGCAACAAATATTTAATATCCAGAGATATTAAACATTTCTTTTGAGTTATTCATCCAATTTTGCCATTATATATTACTTCTAAAATATTACTACTACTACTGCTACTTCTGCTACTACTACTATTACTACTACTACTACTACTACTACCACTACTACTACTACCACCACTACTACAACTATTACCACTACTACTAGTACAGTCCATCACAACACATTATGAAACTCACGTTTTGGAACATGCATCAACATTACATCAGTTTATTAAAGATTTTGATAATATGAGTAAGAAAATGATTTTAATATATATTCTTTAGGTATAGTAATGAAAGTATGAGAAATTAAATTTGCTATGATTCAAAATATATCCAATGTTAATTGCTAGTATTATTTGTTTTTCTTGATGACATTATCATCATTATTCATGTTTTCTCATATTCTTTTTCTGATGGACACTTATGTATACATTATTCAAATTTAAATATATTTACTTATAGTTTCTGTTAAAAGTGAATAAATATTTTATAGAGTGTATTAATTGCATTTTGTTGTTATTGAACATTAATTTGAATATAGAATTGCCCTTTAAAGTAGATGGTAACTTTCTCTTTGGCTATTTATGTTAAGTTTCTCTTAAATATATAAGTTCTTAGTTAAGTATATCTCTCCTTGTTCTTTATAACAAGAAATTTTTTTATCATTACAGAATCTTTTTCTTTTCGAAATAAAAAATATCTATGTATAAAAAGAGTACACTTTTTAAAAGAATAAAAACAAGGTCCGTCTCATTTAACAACCTTGTTTTCTAGTGATCTAAAAAGTTAACCACTGTTATATATATATGATTCATTTGAGATGTTGCCTTATAAAATTTACTAAGCAATTATTCTTACAATTGTTACATACATGCAAACCAAGTTCATACACATCTACGTGTAATGTATAATTTATTTATTAGATACTATTAAATATGTATATGTAAAAATGATTTTATGAAGTAGATTTGAATTATGACTTTACTCTTGAAAGTAAAATGTCATTTTAATGTCTATTGTATTGTAACTTATTTTATTTTACATTGAGCAATGTTTTGAAAACAGAAATATGAAATAAGTAGTCTATGTTCCTTTAAGTTGATAAAATCACAGTAAATCATTATTATTTTCTAAGTTTATATTTACAACTATTAAAAATTATATTGTCATCTTATCATGAGATGAAGATTAAGGAAAACATCAACTAGGCATTTTAATAATACAGAATCATACATAAAAATTCACAGTATATATCTATGATTTGAGGTAGTGGCATATGCCCTAACATCACATTACTTTGGTTTATCCAAACATAGTGAAAATAATGACAATCTAAAGAAAATTTGCAATAAATATAACATCTGAGCATCTTTCCAAAGCTGTAACAAATTACAAGAAATCTTGACTTCCATAAACCATAAAACTGAAATATCGGAAAACAAAACAGCATCTATAAAATACCATGCGAATGAGAAAGGATCTTTATTGATGAAACCAGCCATCTCTTTGAAAACAGTTACAAAAATAAAAGGTGTTGATTAGAAAATAAAACATTAACATCTAAACTAGTAGTCCAAAGAATATATATTCAATTGTCAAAAGACAAAGTATTGAACAGAGAGGAAAAATGTAAGACATAAAATTATAAACCCATAATTCAACCTATGATAATAATTCATATTTTTGACAGCTACTAATAAATCTTGCTCTGAAAAAAAAGTGGAAAAGGGTAATATTCACACACACACACACATATATATATATATTGTGACCTTTTATTTAGGTCACTGGATTAAATAATCCAAAATTTTAAATGATGATATATTTGGCATTGAAATCTTAATAAGTGGCTTTCAATAAAGATTGTTTTGAATGCACTGGGAAATTTGCTTGAGTAGAGATAAGATTTCAAACCCAATCTAGGCTCTGACTAGACTAAAATAACAATTTAAAAGTATTGTTATTATTTGGGAGATAAATACATTGCTATTTTATTAGTTTTGAATAGCAACTGAAATAAATAAATAATTAAATTAAATTTATTAAAACTTGTAAAATAAATAGTTATAGTAAATTACTTAAGCATTTTTTTATGTAGTATATCTAAAGCTGTCTTAAATAAAAATGGGTAGTTATTAAAAATGATGCCAGAGGGGGTAATACTAATTATGCATACCAAAATTATTGGCCAATTCACTCCCAGAATGCATTAGAAAAACAAGCTATATATTAGCTAACCAAGTTATGGGGTTGGACTAATTAAGAAAAACAAGAACTAAGCAATCACAAAATTTAAGTCTGATCTAAAATAAGAAAGAAAAAAAAACTAAACATCAGAAAATTCTGGAATCTAATTCAATGAAAGGATAATATCTTGCTATCTACAAATGTTGGAATAGAAAATCTCAAAACCTTGCTGTCATTGAAAGACCATTCTTCTATTGATGATAATTCTAAGAAGTTATACAGAAGGAGAAAAGAAAACCTTATGCATCCTGTTTCTCATAAATCTTATTTTAAACCCAGGAAAATTCAAAAGAAAGTAAGCTTTTGCTTTTACTTTATTTATACATTTAAACCTTTATCTTTAAAAATAACTCACAAATTCTTTATATGTAAATTAAAAAGTTGACTATGTTTGAATTTCACGCCATTCTTATTATTCAATTGAACAATATTATGTTTGTAAGTTAAAATATCAAGAAAAAAATAATAATTCGAGATAAATTTGAAAACAAGTGTTATATATTAAATAAATTTAAAAGTCATTTTTGAATCATCTAACTTTTAATAAGGTAAACATGAAAATAATTGTGTGATTTAATTATTCTCTATTGTCTACTAATTTTTATAGCAGGAACCTATGTAATGAAAGAAATAATCAATTACCAATTAATTAAAATGCTAAACATGTCATAGTGATAATTGAATAAATTCTTTCTAATATTGAAAACCACATCATACTTTGCCAATAAAAATGGAATGAAATAAATATTTACTTTTAAAGTTTTATTGAGAAATATACATCATTGTAATAATGTTTCCAATGTTAAAAATATCCCCACTGTTTAAACATCGCTACACATACATATATTGCTGTGCAGGGAAGAATAAAATTAACAAAGAGTTTTAAAAATAAATAAATAAATATGCTAAGTGTAATAAAATTTGACTGGTTTTTCAAGGAAAAATTATCTGGATTTTAAATGTAAATAAATGAGTCTTGTTATACTTCATTTGAAACGCTTACAGAATAAATCAATAAAGATTGTAAAAAGTTTATTTTGAAGGTTCCAATAACTTAAAGAATGATTCAGGAAAATTATCTAGAGAAAAGTAGATAAACTTATCTTTTTAAATCTGCTACAATTGGAAGTGTAAATTTTAATTGTCTTGTTAACTATTGATACGGAAACCATCAAATAATTTTTGCTTTTAAATAAGTATTGAATATTGCTTATTATACATCCAACAGGATAATCAAATATATATATATATATGCGTTATCTGGAATGTTTGCTCATCACAATCTTAATTCTTATTTTAACTTACAACAATGGAATAACTTGGACGAATCGTATAAAATTTAATGGATAAAAGCGTACTGTTATTTTTCTTTGTTATTGCTATGTTATGTATATTACTTACGTAAGGTGTTGTTTGGAAATTTTGTTTTTTAAAACATATATGTGCTATCGTGGCATGAAATATATATATATTGGGTTAAAAAAAGATGTGTAAAATATATACATCTATTATATGTATTTTATTTTTTTTTTAGTTAAGGGAAAACCAGAAATTATATATATATATTGTTTATCTAAAGAAAGTGATAAAAATATTTACTTCTCTCATATTTTAAAACTAATTTTAATGTATATTATTAAAGAGGTGAATATGCAGACATTTTATCAATTATATACTGTATACTAGAATGACAGATTATTTTCTTATATAAAAAAAAAATTGATATAAATCTTTTTTCATTTCTTAATTTTATATGGGAATGAACTTGTCCACTTTAAATACAAATGCAGGTTTGATCTTTATTGCTTAAATACATTGTGCTCTCTCTAATAAAAGGATAGTTGTCAGTTTAAATGATTAATGATCATTTGACATGCATATTTTGGTGGGTCTGTTGATACCTTAAGGGTCCTGAAGTGTAAAATGGAGTATGTATATCTCGACTGTTATTGTTGGTACTGTTTTATCTTGCTATAATTTGAGAATGATTAGTGACCGTTTTTAGCTGATAGGATGTTCCAATAGAATGGTATCCCATATATTCTTATTAATATGGAGCATAGGCTGATAAAGAGTGTCACCTATTGCTGATTTCATTAGAGAAAAGATTGGTAGAGGCAAAGTAGTAATTAATGCTTATAAGCATAAATAATCCTAGAAAGAAAGGATATCCATGGTTTGAATTCTATTTTTTTCCTGTGACGAGGCAAGGCCCACACATGTGTATACCCATTAAGAGGTAGTAGAGTCAACCAGATTATTACACAACTGTCATATTGTTTTTATAAAGCCTCCCTTTTTAGTGCTAAATTCCTCATGATGATCTAGAGTTAGTTTTTCTACCATGTATGGTGAAGTATAATAGGTCCAAATCATATGGCAAGTATAAAATAATATTAGATTTAGGAATACTCATCTAGCATAATGTTTTCTTAATTGAAATAGTGTTTATGACGTTGTAGGATTATCATAATTTATAGACAGACCAAACCAAAATCTATTAATGATTGTAGAAAATTCTAGATGTACAAGTAAGAGATGCACATTGGTAGTGTGGATTCACCTTCATCAAATAATGATGTGACAATAGAATTGTAAGATTAGTTATGTATTCAAGAGTTGAGCTGTGGACATAGGTAATGCTTAATGAGATCTATGTGTATTTGACTTTTAATGTCTAGTCTTCATTTAATTCACTAAACTTATTCATTTCAAATTTAAATAAGTTAGTAATTGCACAGAATATGATAATTGCTCTTATCATATTCAGATAAAAAAGAGGGTTTTAGGAGAATGCAATACTTTTAAAATTTTTTCTGAATTCTAAATTTGTACTTGGTGCATATCCTAAAGTTCTAAGTATACTGCTAGTTATAAATTTAAATGCTAGTCAGCTTAAAAAAATTTTAGTATCTTATTCTTTCAAAATAAGCCAAAGAGTAACAAATTATATTTTGAATATTATTTTCTAAGCAGGTTGTATCATTTGCTGAGTATATGGTCAAGGGGATACTAAGTATTTGTCCCATCCATAAGTTCTTTTAATATATTAGTTTTATTTTATGCCATATCTGTGAATTAAAATTTTGTAAATATTATAAATAAAGTTTGTTGTGTTTAAAATTTTATTTAGTTGCATGTAGTCTTATTACTAATTATGACATATATATATACTATTATTGTTATTGCTATCGACCCATCATAAGATTATAAATTGAAATCATGATCGACCAATATAGTACTATTAACTATCTTATGCTATATCATAATAATTTTGGTAAGTCTTGTAAGTTATTGGTACATCTAATGCATTATCACACAATAATACAAATGTTAATTACTTATATTACAGATTATTTTAAGTAATAGATTAAAAGATAAATATAATATTGATTTAATTGATTGAGTTAAATCTGCAGAGCTATCATTCACTGATCTTGATCACATGGTTTATAATTATTTAAGAAAAAGAATATGGTAAGTTATGGTTTTTAATTATTAAAAAGTGATTCCTATTTCTAAATTTTAAAGATTATATTAATTATAAAGTTTCTTTAGAACTGCTAAATATAGTTCTTAATTTGAGTTTATATTGAGAGCTGTTGTGTGCATTATGTTTGGGTAGTGGTAAAATCCCTCTTACTGACCCAAATATATGTTGTATAACAATTTATAGTGTTTGAATCCTGAGAAGAATTAATTGTTAAGTTTCAAAATAGAATTTGAATTTGTAATAAATTTTATATCTAGTTAATTATTATAGTTGGACTTGAAATAGATTACTTTCACTGTTTTATGAAAACCAACCAAACTTTAAGTCATAAATTACTTCTTTTGGCATAAAATATATAATTTGTTTTAACTTCATGATAACTATTCTGGTTATGTCAAGCTTGGAATCCCTATTTTTATTTAGCTCATCTTTTTACCATTTAATATCATATTAGTTTATAGTTTAAGATTTCAGTCTCCATCATTAACATTGTTTTTCAATTTCATATTGATCGTTCTTTTAGTTATTCATTCTCATTTGACATTAATTTATTATCATAATTGATTAATCATACAGTAACTTTTATTCTTTTATCATTTTAATTATTCACTAACTCTTATTCTATCATCATCTTAATCATTCATTATTCTCATACATCTTCGTTCTTTTCTCTTCATTCTTAGACTCATTTCATTCCACCATTTAATTATTACTTCTTTTCATCATCCATTCAGTCATCCACATCATAACTTACTTATCATTTCATTTATAGTCTTAATTTCATAATTATTCCAGAGATATAATTATCAGCTATTTATTAGTTTGTTGAATATCAAATTTAACTCATCATGTTTTGTTTGTGTGGATTTTAAAGCTGGTTTGACCAGAAGTTATTATCTTTATTAATCACCTTGTGATCTTTTTTAGATCTATAGTTTCATGCTAGTTTTATTCAATATGGGAATCATTTAGTTAGTTTTACATTTTTGTTTCTTTATGCTTATATTCTTGATAATGAAGATATGATAGGTTGCATAGGAGAATTTAGTCACCAAAACATGTGGCATGATTTGTTTGTAACCAGTTACCCCAGTGAGAAGGTTACAATTGAGATTATGGTGTAACATAGTGTCTTGATTGATTGATTGATTAAGGATGTAGCTAGGTTATATGAGATTATGGCACCCAGAGATGTGTGGGCCTAACTGTCCAATGATCTAGATGGAAGGTTACAATATATATATATAAGTATAAGAAATATTTACTATCTGATGTCTTTGGCAGAATGGCATAGTTAGTTATAATGTCAGTGTAATTAAAATATTCACAAATATAAAGATCAAGTTCAATATCTTCGTCAATCCTGTTGATTTCAGCCCAACAATGTCTGAAAGAGAGAGTGAATAATGTAAATCAAAATGTTGTATTCTATACCAATTTGTGTACAGTTGAATATATTAAAAAATTTTGTTCACCACTTTATAATAAATGTTAGTTTAAATAAAATCTAAGCTGAAAAAAAGATGTTTCTTATTTTCCTTCCTTTACATTTGTTGATATATTAGCATGATTATTTTTAGCTCTTGGAAGTTGTTTGCTTCCATTTGTTTCTTCTCCAACAGTATAACCATGAATATTAAGCACAAGTATCGAAAGTATACACGGTCAATTAATTCTATTAAACAATCTATAAATTCTGTTTCACTACTCTATATTAGTATTAACA
This sequence comes from Epiperipatus broadwayi, assembly GCA_028023455.1. Taxonomy (NCBI): domain Eukaryota; kingdom Metazoa; phylum Onychophora; class Udeonychophora; order Euonychophora; family Peripatidae; genus Epiperipatus; species Epiperipatus broadwayi. The sequence goes on from JAQFVV010012401.1 coordinate 15,483,279, forward strand.
ATGGCTGAATACCAATATATATATATATAAGACATATTTTGCAGGTTCATCCATATTAAAAAATTTTTAAATATTGATATACTGACATTTTGACCTGATCACACAAGTCATCTACTGGCTGATAAAAGGTAGAAAGATGGTTGTCGAGGCACTAGAATAACTGATTTGAAAAAAAAACATTAAAGTTTTACCAATAGCAAAAATATTAAATTAAGAATATTTTTAAAAAAAATCTTTCCAAATAGGAGGAAGTTTACATGTATTATCTTGCTTATTGATACAATCTGGCCTTTTAAGTATCTCAATGACTTCACCAATTTTGCACTGGTAAAAAATATCACATCTGGATATGATCCTGATACTAGAAAAATCAATTTTATGACTTGAATCTATAGTATGGAGGAAGACTGCTGCTGCTGATGAGTGTTGTTAAACTGCATTAGCATGTTCATCTCTCCTAACACTGTTGTGATGATTACTCATACATATGTAAAAAATTTTACAATTTTCACGAGATTTGATAAACACCATGAGATTCAAGAGGGATTGAATCCTTAGGCTTGGTTATTATATTGCTGATCTTTTGATGAGTAGAAAATGCTATATTTATGTGAAAATTGTAAAGCTTCTTACATAGGTATGAGTAATCATCACCCGAGTGTTAGGAGAGAGGAGAATGCTAATGCAGTTAAACAACCCTCATCATCATCAGCACTCTCACTCCATACTATAGATTCAGGTCATGAAATTTATTTTTTTAGTACATCATATCCAGATGTGATAATCTCTACCATTGCAAAATTAGAGAAGCCATTGAGATACTTAAAAGGCCAGATTGTATCAATAAGTGAGATGATACATGCAATCTTCCTCCTATTTGGAAAGATTTTTTTAAAAACATTCTTAATTTAACATTTTTGCTATTGAGGGAACTTTAACGTTTTTTCAAATCAGTGATTGTAGCGCCTCTACAATTATCTTTCTACCTTTTATCATCCAGTAAATGACTTGTGTGATCAAGTCAAAACATCGGTATATCAATATTTAAAATTTTTTAACATGGATGAACCAGCAAAATTTGTCTTTTATATATGCAACCTGTGAAAATCTTTGTAGCAACATCTGTATATATATATTAGGCAAGTGATATTTAATATTTAATTTAAATATTTATATATATTAAGACAAACTTTATTTTGACATTAGAAAATCGTTGAAAGTAAGATTATACCATCACAAGGTTAGAATTACAAGCTATATACATTACCTTTTATTTATTTGTTAGAGTGATATATATATATTTTCTGATTAATCCCATATATATATATGAAATTAATCAGAAAATATCATAGAATTAGGTATGCTCATTCGAGGCTTGAATTTATTTTCTTAAATCATTTATTGATTTCTGAAATGGAATCAGAAATCAATATATTGAATATATTTTCAACAGCAGAAATGTTGTTCATAGCAGTTTAAAAGTTGATAAAATTTATTCAAACAACAATCTGTGTCTTTATCTAAAACAAATCAGTACACTTCAATAAATAATAATTTTAATAACCTGCAAGCTTATTTATTAACTTTAAAATTTAACTTAACTGAGATAAATCATTATACACGTGATAATCTTGATGATTTCTAATGATAATAATGTAAATTGATCCATAAACAAAAGACTTTATATTTAGTCTTGTAAAAATAATAAAAGTGGATATTAAGTAATGATACATAAATTTTTATGTGAACTTTCCAAATCCTGTCTTGAAATATTTTCACAAAATTTCAGAAAAATAAAATACCTGTTAAGTCAGTCATTGTTATTAATATATCTATTATTAAATTTCTGCTAGATGAATTTTATTTAATAATAGATAAAGGATGAAAATATATAAACTATTATTACATTCTAATAACAAATAATATAATTTCAGAATGCTGACCAGAAATAATTATTTTTTAAATAAACATTTCATTTTTAGGCAATAAAATATTATGTTAACCTTAATTATTTAATCAGCAATAATATGATAGATTATAAAGTGCTATATTATTTTTTCTGCGTTTGTCTACAAAAACTGATGAAATATTGTGAGAAATTATGTCGTATAACTATTTATATGAGAAGAAAACAGTGGTAAAGCTTTCTATCCTTACTAATAAATTTCAAATTATGCTGCCCTAAGATATTCAGGCTATTGATTGACATTCTAATATTTCATATTATTAATATGTCAGATATGGTTATCACATTTAAGAGTAAAGTTTTAAAGTTCATTGTTGCTACTTTGAGCTCATAATTTACTTAATTAAAAAAATTATAATAAGTTTCCTTAATCAAATTGTCTAAAAATAACAAATCTCATCAATATGCTAAGGAGCAGGTAATTTAAATTTAATTTATCCAATGTTTAATCATCACAAAGTTTTAAGATTAAATTTCATACTATTAAAGTAATAGAAAAATACTAAATTATTAGAACCAGTTCCTCTACATCCTTTTTCTCAATACCAGAAACTGTCTGTCCTAAGATGATCATTCCTGAAAGTATTCTCTCAATGTTACTGTCAGAGTTTTTACTTCTTACTAGCAAAGATTATCATATATATAGAATCTGATTCCCAAGGTAATTCTGATATTTCTTTTGCTGATATAATATTAAATAAAACAATCACCAAATGATTGTCTTTAACCAAAGTTAAAATAAAAGTTATAAAAAAATAAGAAATGTAGATTAAAATATGAAACTATATTTGAATTTCTTATTTTAAATATATTTTCATATACTAAAAAAGTAGTCTTTTGGGAAATTTATTAGCCAAGTGTCTGATACAAAAGTATCTATCATCCTTGACTCTAAAATAAGTAACAGCATTTTCAAATATTGTACCAGATTTAATCAACATGTTTCTTTCCTTAAAATATCTTGGTATTTGTAAATAATCTCCAAAATAAAATAGTATCAGCATTGTTATGAAGAAATTTATCACTAACAAAATATATGATGTTTGGAATTACTAATTCTATATTATAATTTGTGATAGAAAATTTACAAGAAAGGATTACATTTAGTTACTAATACAATAGTTCAATTCAGCAAAATTAATGTCATGGTGTATTTGATAGAATTTGTAAACTTATACTTCGTTTAATAATATAACTAGAGTGAAGTTCATTTATTGATTAAAGATACTTGATGATTTTCACATAAATTTATAATATATTATATTTTATATGTATAATAATTGTATTCATTTATACTGGCATAGTGTATTGTAGTACAATTTTCTTTTGAACACACACGCACACACACACATATATATATATATATATTGTATAATGGTGTTCATTTATATATCATAATGATTTTGAGGTTCATTCAAATCAAAAACAGACTAATAACTTAATAAACTCAAAACAGGATAATTTATCTTTGTGCCATCTACCATATCAGATAAATGTCACACAGGATATCACATTTTATATCTTAGCAAAGTATTGTGTCTTGATTGTCCTGTTGATGTTTTGATTTTCATATCAGGTCTGCCTCCATAATAATAAACTCAACATAAAACCCATTGCATATGAACATACGATTTACTTGTAATTAGTTTTGAACAAATATATGTAATTCTAACTAACTTATTTAAAATTTATGCTCAGTTGAATGAGGTTTACTATTTTAATTATAACTCGATTTTCAATGTGAATCATTGCAACTGTCTCTTCATAATCTCTATATTATCTCTTATTTGAATGCATATTTTACAATGTTAACTATTTTATGAGGTGTGTATGTGCAGAAAGAACATGATATATGTCAACATTTATAATTTTTACTTCACTGTGAAGAACTGCATGAGAGATACCTCATTAAATATTTTAAACGTTAAGACATTCTATCCTAAGAAAGTTAGAAAACTTATAATCTTTATAGCCATTAGTAAGTCATTATACTTAAAAACAAACTATATTAGAGTGATAATAATGTGCCAATAAATATACCATAATCAAATAGCTAAATATCAGTTAGTTCATTATTATTAACTACATGAATACTTTCTACTTTTATATCAAAAACATTTGTCTTCAAATGAAGATTTCATTCAGACAGAATATTTAAGTCAGAAATATATACCTTAAAGCTACTGCTGTATCTTCATTATTATTTAATTTCCAATATCATTTATGGTATTTTATTCAATTTTTCTTCCTCTTTATTATATTGCATATGCATTAATGAATATTTATACTAAATATCATCACTGATTCAACATATTTATATTATCTAGTTTTTATTTAATTCCAAATTTCTTTCTTAGGTGAGTGTTATAAGCATCAAAATAAATAAATATCTTCTTTATTATTTAATACCAAATCTTAATATTTCTCAAAATAATATTATTTTCTTTTGGACACATTTCATAGTAACATATTTTAAAATGATCTCTGTCACATGGACGAATTGATACTAAAACATGTACATAAATGACTCTAGTTTATTTTTGTGCATGAATATAAAATAAACAAATAATCATTAAACTTTAAACATCTCCATCTTTGTTTTTAGCACAAATAATTTTTCTATTTCATAATAAAAAATTGTCATTATTTTATATATATATATATGATCACTAGATGAAGCTTTACCAATAGCTCTTAACAAGCTTTTGTTTACATAAATGCTGAGAGAGATAGAATTCAATATATCTTTCATTGTCTCCAACCTTCAGACCATGGTTTTGAGCTAGTTGGCTCACCTCAATGAAGGGTAGGAAGAACTAAAAACTAGATCCTAATACTAACTCTACAATCAACATTTATGAAACATGTTTCTATCAATTTGAAAGAATGAACTTTTCAGATATGTAAATATCTTCAAATCCAGCTAAACAAACTAGACAGCTATATGGGTCTGAAATCAGTTCAGTTTCACCATATAGTAAAAGCCTCTGCAATATATATCATTGCAAAAATCTTCAAGGGTACATTTATGATAAATAAAACAAGTTATAAATTTCATAACCTGCTCTTAGCTTGCATTTTATGATCACTAGATGGAGCTTTACCAATAGCTCCTAACAAGCTTTCATTTACATAAAAGCTGAGAGAGATAGAATTCAATATCTCTTTCATTGCCTCCTATCTTCAGACCATGATTTCAAGACAGCTGGCTCACCTCAGTGAAGGGTAGGAAACATTCATGCTTTCAAACTAATAGAAACATGTTTCATAAATGCTGGTTGTAGAGTTAGTATTTAGTTCTAGTTTCTAGTCCTTCCTATCCTTCACTGAGGTGAGCCGACTAGCTCAAAAGCATGGTCTGAAGGTTCGAGACAATGAAAGAGTAATTGAATTCTATCTCTCTCAATGTTTGTGTAAACAAAAGCTTGTTAGGAACCATTGGTAAAGATCCATCTAGGGATCATAAAATGCAAGCTAAGAGCAAGTTATGAAATTTATAACTTGTTTTGTTTATCATAAATGTACCCTTGAAGGATTTTTCAATGATATATATATATATATATTGCAGAGACTTTTACTATATGGTGAAACTGAACTGATTTCAGACCCATATAGCCATCTAGTTTGTTTAGCTGGATTTGAAAATATTTACATATCTGAAAAATTCATGCTTTTAAACTGATAGAAACATGTTTCATAAATGCTGATTGTAGAGATAGTACTTAGATCTAGTTTCTAGTACTGCATACTCTTCACTGAGGTGAGCCAACTAGCTCGAAACCATGGTCTGAAGGTTGGAGACAATGAAAGAGATATTGAATTCTATCTCTCTCAGCGTTTATGTAAACAAAAGCTTGTTAGGAGCTATTACTAAATCTCCATCTAGTGATATATATATATATATAATGTTTGAATATCTATCATAATTATATTTTTTAACTACACAGTTATATTTTATTTTTTTGTTTTTCATTTTCAAAAGAAATATAAATTTGTATATAAGTAAAATCATCATAAGGGGTATTTAGTCACCACTAGCATTTTATTATTCTAATTAACTTGATTATTATAATTATTTTGCACTCAAATATCTGTGTATTAAAATTGATTTTTGTCTGTGTTTATAAAAATAACATCAAATATACAATTTGCATTTTACCTATTGCTGGTGTATAATAATAATTCATAAAAATTCTCTCTTTCAGGCATTAACATTTTTAATCTAGATCAATATAAAACTACAACATCCCTTTTATTATTCTTTCTTTGTTGTTCATCCAATCAGTTTATCTGTACAGTATATTAGCACTAATCTTTCAATTAAAATATAAAATTGATATAATTCTATGAATTAATTAATATCTAGGAACATTCATTATGAATTTTACTATAACTTATGTAGAATTTGTCTCTAAAAAAAATTCTTATAAATTCTGAGAAATTTTTCTTTTTTAATATTGTCTATTTTACACAATAAATTTTCTACTTTATTTAATTTTTTATTTAATTTACTCACCTTTATTAAATATTACTAATTCTTTTTATAGGTTCTTTATGTTTTCTCATCACTATGTTTTTAATATTAAAATCAAATTAGATTTGCAAGTAAAACCAAAGATTGTATATAATATTACTCCTAGACTTTATTATAAGGGATTTGAACCCAGCCTTTCAAGCTTCCTTCAGCTATCCAATGTATATTATACAACCAATTCATATGAATCACACATGTGCAAAAAAATGAATGTTTTTCAATATATCCAATCTATCTCATACACATGATCACACACATGTAAAAAAGATAAATGATCTCCAATACATATATTGGAGATAATTTATCTTTGTCACGTGTTTTTATTGTATGAGATAGATTAAAAAGCTGAAGGGAGGTTGAAATTCTGAATTCAAATCTCCTATAACTACATTTAAACTCCAGGGATGTAAGGTATACCTGTATTTAAATGTTAGACTTTATATAAAATCTACATCCCCAGATTGTGTTTTTCTGTCTACAATATAAAAAAAACTTCTCACAAGTCTTTAAAATAAGTCAATTTTCTGATAATTCATAAATCTTTTTTTTTTTAAAAAAAGACTATAAATAAAATAATTTATGCTTACTCATTATCTCCACTAAAAATTCCAAAATATTTCATGCTAATGATGACATATTAGATGCGATAATTTGTTGGATTATTTCCATAACATACAAATAGGTAACCCAGGTTAGTTATGGACAACATTTTGAGAAATATTATTTACCACTCTTCTTCAGATGTTGCTGGCCTGACTAGTGACAATATTAGCATAGGAGTCAAATGCACATTTTTAGATTCTCAAATATCAAATTTAACGCAAATGTTCTAACTAACTGAGCTCATTAGGTTAGAGCATTTGCCTTAAATTTGTCATTACTAACCTGTGCTGTCTATTTGTGTGTTTGTATTTACTGATGAATGATGAAAATAATCCAACAAATTATCACATATTTCATACTAACTCTTACATCTGGTCCAAGAGTTTTATTACTTAAATACTTGGTTAAAGATCTAAAGATTTTGCACTTTCTTCCATGTTTAAAGATTTAAAATTCATTATATAAAAATATCTTACATTTTTAAAATTTTAAAAATAAATTACCCATGCATTGCTATCCAAGCCTTTTTCTTTACTCATTTATTACTAGGGGACTAATCATAATATTGCAAAAAATAAAATTCGTCTTATGTTTAATTATACATTGGACAACACAACGTAATAAAGGGTTTTTTTCTCAAAGTTGTATTGGTTCATCTTCTCTGTTTCACTAGTTTCTATTTTACATAACGTATCATCCCTTTTTCCTACTCATTTTGTAAAAAAAATATTTACTTTTTTCCGTTGATAATTGAAAACCTCATTCAATGTCATTTCTTTTTATAAAAGTAATAGAATCTCTGATAAGAATGTTGCTTCAACGAATTAAAAATTTAACCAAAAATAATAATACAAAGTATAACTCAAATAAGTCCTTATTTTATATATATATATATAGAGAGAGAGAGAGAGAGAAAGAGAGAACGAGTGAGAGTCTTTTTGCGAACTTTGCCATTATATTCAAACAGAATTAAAAATTTAAAGAATATTGATAGAGAAATATTGTCGTTGCTAATGTGGTTTTCTTATATAGCACAATTAGAATATTTTTGTTTAATCTGAGTTATTACTGAAATATTCTCATCTTTACAGGCAATGTTCTACATTTGTGACACTCCTGTTGTTAATGCATAATGGTATGTATTTATAAAGTTTTAACTAAATGTTATATTTTTTAATTCTAACTTTTCTATTACGTTGTAAAAATTAAATATTTACTTTTCTTATATTCAAAGAAATTGGTTAGTTGTCTTTTTTTTTTGCAAATGATACATTTATCTATTAAAGAAATGTTTATGCAAATTACTTACTCGGTAAATACTTAATATATTTTCTTGTGATAACAAATAAACTGCAATAATACATTTGCATAATTAATATGCGTTCTTTATATTTAACTTGATTAGATAATGGAATTGTTTCAAAAAACAGCCAAAGTTAATTTAAAATCTCATTTAAGTTTTACAAAGAAAATAATTAATTATCAATCTTACAAATATTGTAATTTTATAAATATCCATTCATTTGTATTTATTTTATAAATGTGTTATACTTTAATTAAATGGATAAAATGTAATAATTGTTTTGCATAATTGACTTATTTTTATTCAGAAACCTTAGATATAAAATATTTTAAAGAGAACTATATATATATTGATGATGGAGAGGAAAGTTATTCCATTATTTAATTAAGATTATTTGCGAATTTGCTTTACCACATTTTTTTTATTTTTTAAAAAAAGACGAGATAAAAAAACAAAATTTAATCCAAAACATATTTAATAACATAAAAAAAATTATTAATTTATATGAAAATTCTATTACATGCCTATGCATTTTTAAAAATATAACATTATAAATAAAAATTTTAATTTTTTAGAAAATACATAAACAATATCACTATGCAGAATAAACGATGAATACTGATATAACATAATCCAAGTTTAATAAATTTTTATTTTTTATATTTGCATTTTGTAATAATAAGTAATATCGTGAAAAACAACATTATATGGCTAAAATATACAAACATCATTTTTATAAGGGATTCAAACTTAGACTTTCATATGACCCTCAACTCTCCATGCCATCTATTGCTGACCCACCTGATCACACACATGTTGAAAACATAAATAATCACCAATATATGTATTTCATGATAAACCAGCAATCATCAGTTAATCCAGATTACTATATCCACACATATATACAATCAGTGTTCAGCTTTATATTTAGGTATAATCTTCATACTTTAATGGACAGGTTTCAAACTACTCTAACCCATAACTGTTCAGCCATACATTTCATTGAAAATCTGATGATGGAATGTTGAAAGTCCACATTAGTGCCAAGGTTCCTACCCATGTTGACATTAGTCATTCTGAATTCTCATGTACAATATTTGTTATATTTAATTTTAAATAAAATTTAATATTAAACTTTGTTTTTTTTTTTTACATTTTTTTCCATTCTAGTTATTTTGTAATAGAACAAAAAAATTAAACTATTTTCATAGTGTGAGTACTTTCTGAATTTATACGATCTATCTGCCAAATGGCATCGATTAGAAGATACTAGTGAAAAATCAATGATAAAAAAATACGTTCCTACTTATTATTAAATTTACTAGAAGGTTTTTTTTAGTTAGCAAGATAATATAAAAATATTTCCTTGAACAAATAATGCATTGCGATGAAGCCACGAGATTATGTGACAATTAAATACACTATTTATTTTCGACATATGTGTCAGTTAAAACAGTATTTGATTTTTTAAAATATTTAACTTAGAAAAAGTATTTAAAAATATTGAATAAAATCTATATTTTTATTTTTGATGTTTATTCATCTGAAAAGCCAAAATTATATTTGTAATGAACAAAAATATAATCTTATTCATGATATCTTATTGATCACTTATGGTTTTGATGCTCCTCTAAATTGAAATCTGAGAATAAGAATGATATCCTATGTATATGAACTAACATATTATTTTATAGTGGCTTATCCACAATAATATAGTGAATGTTATTAAGTATGTGTTTCTAAAAAAATATACTTAATTCTTACGTACTTTTGTCTTATGTTGAGATGCAATTAACAGACTACAGATAATGCTTTGGTTTTGACAAACATATATTTTAAATAGGGAGTATACATGAAGTTCCAACTTATTTATCAATGTAATTAATTTGCTTTAGCTCAATGACCCCTCTAATATATGTAAAAGGTTTTCATCATTAGAACAATTTATTTGATGACTACTATTCAGAATATGTAGAACAAGTGTTAAAGGTTTGGATAATCATTTTGTTGTATCAACATATTAATCTATTCTATAATTAAAATTATCTTTGTAACATGTAAGGGTAGAAATAATCTCATTATAATAATAAAAAAAATAGATAAACATTTTAACTTAATAAAAACAATATTGTGGATTCTAGCCATGTTTTATTTTTTTATTCTAAAGGCTTATACAGATGTATTCACACTGTTTGACAATAATTATAGTATTCATTAAAATTTGAAAATATTTAACTATAATGCAAAGATTCCTTATATATAGAAATATTTTGAAAACATATCTGATAAATACGAACCTCCTTCTTAATTTTTCATCTAATTTTTAATTTTATATTAGATAAAACAATTTTCAGTTAAACTATATGACAAGAATCTGTAGTCAGTTTTGCTTTTCAAATGGTGATCTATGAGATGTGATAAAAATAATAAGTTCCAATCCTATAGATTGCAGTTTTGATCAATAAGTAAAAAAACTGACCTACATATTTTGACACAAACCCATTTAGATAAATATATACTGATTATTATTATTTATTAGTTTAGTTAAAAAGTGGAAGTGCTATGAAATGTTAGGTTATATATCAAACACATGTTAAACATGAATAATATATATATATACTATCTTTTCTGTATAAATGTCCAGAATTATATATCAAACACATGTTAAACATGAATAATATATATATATACTATCTTTTCTGTATAAATGTCCAGAATGTTTATGTGAATATAATAAATAATCATATTCTCTATTCAGACACAAACTTTAAATGCAAGTTGAGAATTAATATATCTGTTTTTTAATTAAATAGATACTTAGTATTACTAATTAAATTAATCACTATTTCTTCATGTGCAATATCTTTTTTAGTTATCCTTAAAAAATTAATTTCCGTATTTTTGAAAGATGTGAATAAAACCACATGAAAAAGATAAATGATACCCAAAATACATTTTCCGTCAAACTTGGATTATTGATTTGGATCAGGTCATTGTCAATCTCTTATATATGTCTACATCATTTGTTAAATAGTTACACATATCAAATTATTACACATAAATTGGTAATGTCAAATTCTCTGCTCTCACAAAATTGACACACTGACTTTATATTAATTAAAAAATTTTTGAGTCAGTGAATTACATGTGATGCTTTTTGAGTAATAATTGTAATTTTGTTGCTGTATATGCTACATGATATTTACCAAAATTTTAAATTGGCAAGTTGGAGATAGTCTTACATTTTGTTATTATAATCATTGGTGTCCATTACAATTGCAATATTGCTTTCGTCAGTGGAAAAGTAATTATATATTTATTTAGTTTGAAAGATTAAATAGCTTTCTTATCAAAGGAAATATTGATATGATTTGGAGCAAATTCTTAAGTGTTTTTATATTACTTTGTAATTCTACTTCTTTTTCTATAGGCAATATTTGAGTAATTTATTCAATTGCTTCTATTATATAATATATTGTAATGGTAAATAATATGCCATTGCATTAATTTAAAATTAAAATAAAAACTTAAGTTCGTAAATAAAAATAAAACTAAAAGCTAAAAAAATTAAAGAGTTGTTAAACGTATATATATATATATATTCGCACAGATGCAAAACTTTAAATTATTTCTGTTTTAAATAAAACAAAAAAGTATTTGAACGTACTTTTTTATAAAAAAAGGATAAAAGATCTAAATATAAAATATTTTAGACAAAAGTAACGTAGGCAAAAATAGAAATTCCTGAAATCTCAAAATGGAAATGATTGTGTTATTAATTATCAAAAAGCAAACTAGCCCTTATATAATTAAAAAGTCAGATGAAAGATATAGATAAAAATTAAAGATTGTTTCCCACTCTGAAGCAGAATGTCCAATAGAAGCAGAAAACCAGCACTCGGACCCTAATGAAAATGATTGATTGTTTAGTGAATCCGGACGATGTGTATAAAAGGAAAAATATTGAAAGTAAGGACAGATCCAGCTTGATTTTTTTTGAGAAGGATGATAAGACACACTTGTCACTCTCTCTTTGATTTTCAAATGCAATGATTGTTGAATTATGAATGGTACTGTTGCAGACCCTGAATCAAATGGATACTGCAATTAAATAGTACCAGGATTGAAGCAGCTAAGGATACCTCCAGAACAACAGACCAGTCTTGCATGAAAGTCTTTTCAGGAATTAGCACCAGGAACCCGGACTCTTCTACTGTAAGATATGAACTATACAATTGTTTTAAAAAAAGTTAAAAGTAAAAAAGAACTTTCGTCAAGATTTGACAAGCTTTTAATATTCATCTAACCTAAATATTAAAATGAACTTTTATCTGACTTTTAAGTTTTCAAAATCAATTAATGATGTTTAATATATATATTTGAGTATGCTAAAAATCATTTCCATTTATTTATATTTTTGTTCCTTTAAGTTTTATGATTTTTGGTTTTCATTAAACTAAATTTAATAAATTCTAAATTTATGTCGGGTGTGAATGGCTGCATAGATTCGTAAAGTTATGTTAGTTTAGGGGAGGGTAAATCTTGGGTTATTTGTTTCATGGTTAAATTGGGTCAGTGGATTGGAGATATCGGTTTAATTAGTAATTGTAGTATGAGATCTGCTATGTGCAGGATCACCTTATATGCTGCACTCGGGTGAAATAAGCCTTTCTTATTGACCAACGAAAACAGACAGTATTCCCTGCTCCTTGGATCATCCCTTTTTAGCCTATGGAATGGGATAGTAAGACGGAAAACACAGTCCCTTCCTATGGAATTTTTTTTATTGCTCTTCTCATCAAACAGATGTAGTATTCCTGTTCTGGACCAGAGACAATTTTTTTCTCTATAACCATGCTGTTCAGATGTGCATTCCTGACAGTATGCTATTGTGCTGTCGTATTCATACTGCATTGAATACGTCAATATATCAGAGAGATTGGCATTGGTTTGACTGTGAACTTCTGGCTTAAGGTTAAATAAGGGATAGAATATTTTCTTTCAAAATGCAATCTATGTAGTTTATTCCTACTCGACACTCTTAAAAATATTATTAAACAAATGTGTGCGGATAGTTCAAACAAAAAATTTAAATTTAAAAATTAATATTTACATATAAACATAATAAATTTTATTCCTCAATTTTATTTATATGTGCATTAATAAATGTTGTGTGTTAATTACTGGCAGTGGCTTATTTCATTTTTTTTAAAAATATTAGTATACCTCTTTTAAGCAAGTTTTATATTAAATCTCTGCGTCTCTATGAGCTAGTGTCATGGGCTGATGGTCACAACAAAATATACATGTAAATCTTTAACTTACATATCTGCCTACTATATAAATTTTTTAGGTTCAAATGGCCTAGTGGTGCCCTGTATGGCAGATACAGTAAGACTCTACTTTTTCCGACCATTATCATATATATATATTATTAAACAGATGTCTTGTGCATCTAATTTGATTGGTCAAAATGTTTTCTTTTTTTAACGAAATAAAAACTATAAGCATGACATCAACAGAAATAGAAGCATTTGATACATCCCTAACGTAACTTTCTAATGATGTCTTTTAAAAAAATTCAATGAAATTTGGATTTTTATTAATTTTTTTCATAACAGGCACATTTAATTTTTTTTGGGATCAATTTTCTAATTTCCACAAAGCAATAAAGTTAGAAAACTTTTATTGGCCTTATGAGTTAGACAAAATGGATTTAAAATATATTGATTCTCAAACAAGGCCTTCCATGGAGTCTAAATGTAATTGCAAAATATCAGGCTCATAAGTACACAATTTTAATTTTTTGAATAATATTTTAATGTTTTTTTTTAATTTGAAAAATGATTTAATTTTTATTAATTTGCATTTGGTATGTGTATATAAATTCTATAATATTTATTTATGCTCATATGAATTCATATGTACAGTAATTTTGTGTATTCTAATCCACTTATTTTATAAAAATAAACTTATTTTATAAAAATAATGATTCTCAAAAGGTTTAATAATTTTTTATTTATTATTATGTTTATATGGTGTGTTTGTGTTTACTCTTGCATGTTGTAAAGCAGAGTAATGATTTACAAAACTAATAATCAAATGTACAGAAATATTGCATATGCAGGTAAAGAATCTAATTCTGATTCTTGCCTATGTATTAATACTCATGCTGTCAAGTCACTGGTTTTGTCACATCTTTCATCACATTATTTTCAAGTCTGTAGCTAACAAATGGGCTATATGCAAATAAATTATATCTAAGTGATACAATAAATATAACAAGATAGCATCACTGGTGTGCATTAAGAATATAAACATCACTGGTGTGCATAAAATATAAACATCACTGGTGTGCATAAAAAATATAAACATCACTGATGTACACAAAAAATATAAAATGAAGACATGAAACTCATTTTATCAGTGATACAGACAGTAGCTGACAATTTCTAGTTTTAGATAGACAAGAAGTCAATTGCTATGATGACAAATGCATATCTATCTTCTGGAAATGATTTGTTTTATATCTTTTATTAAGATGAATCTTTTTCTTATAAACACCTTTGAGATTTGGTAACTTTTGGGGTACAAGATAAAAATGAAAAATTCTTATGTGAATATTTTTGGAGATTCTGAAGCTATGAATTATCTCAGGTAAGACACATTATATATGGTTTTAAAGATAATTTTGTGACGAATACAAATAAATTATCACTGAAGATGTAATTTAAAACTAGTTAATGATGAATTAGAAATTATGAACAAACAATAAAGTAAGAATTATGTTAGATGTTGAAATTTCTTTTTTCCTTATTATTTAAACTTTAATCACTGTTTATCGTAGCCCTATTGTTTTCCATACTTTTTCTAGTTTCTATCAATATAAAGTTTTTTGCTTTAACATTATTAAAACTGAAGTTACTGTGAAAATTGTGTCTCAGGTCAGTTTTTTAAAAAATTCAATATGGTGCCTGGAGTACAAAATAATTAAAAAATATTAGTATCATGAACTGTCTATTACAGTATGACATCTAAATAGATCCGTGGAAAATAATACATTTTTTTAAAACTTTTTAAATTTTATATGTAAATTAGAAAAGTATCTTTTTCATTAATGAAAAACTCGTCATTGTAAAAATTATTTTGACTGCAGTTTAAGCTCTGTTAAATGCTCAAAGGTTTTTCACATTCCTTTAATAAAATTGATTGTTTGCAATGGTAAAAAAATCATACTCTAAATTATATGAAACATTAAAAGAACATCAAAAGAAAAACCTACATAAGCTTATCAAATATATTCTATCTTAAAACTTAGCTGAATAATTAGTTAAAATTCTACATCTTAAACATGTAACAAATGCTAAAATTAGCCATCTAATTTTAATTTATTAGATATAATGACAGAAAATGATGAAATCACTTAAAATTGTTTAGAGAAATAAATAGTAAAATTATACTGGAGAACAAAAGTATCAATTGAAAAACAGCACTAACACAAATAGAGCAGTTCCGATGATGAGAGAAAAGCTATTACATTTCTCAAAAGAATCTTGATTACAAAGACAATTATACAGTTGTAATGGATACTAATGATAATAATAAAATAAAAGCTACTCACATCATGAGAATACAAAAAGATAGCAAAAATTCTGTCTACAGAAATAAAACTACAAGCTCACTAGTTATAAATACCAAAGGTATTTTACTGATTCAAAAGAATGTGACATAATAAATTTCTGCCAAACTTCCCCTCTTATCTACATAAAATTCATAAGAATTACCTTCCACCAATTCTTATTATTAGTTCTAAAAAAACCTTATAAAATTTGTTAAGCTTTCTTCTCAATGTTTTTAGTTCTTTGACATGCAAAAACAGTTCTTTCAGGAATCCTAAGAACTTTGTGAAATTAATAAACTTTATTCATTAATTTACTCTGTGAGGAATTATTATTTCTTTAAGGAAAAATGTTAAATGAAAATAATAGCTTACAAGCCCAAACAACTCTTACTACTGGTAGCATAGTAGAAGTTATAAAAATTTTCATATCAGAATTTTTTCAATACAGAATTATTCCAACAAAACCAAAGAGTGGTTATTGATTCATCACTATCACCCTGGTTAGAAACATTTATATGAGAGAACTGCTACTACATATTCTATCTAATGCCTGAAAGTGTTATATTAATTATTACATTTGATTTATGACCATATTGTAAAATACTATTACAAACATTTTGGACAACCATCAATAATATATCCCTTTCAAGTAAATGAAAAACAGAAACAAAACAAAAACAAAGATTTGCATTTTTAAATGGTATCGTGACAAGGATTGTTAATCTAAAATTCATATTTACAGTTTATAGAAAACCCACCTACTAAGGAAAATATTTTAGCATGTATATCCAATGATGATGAAAACACAAAACTCTAAGAACAATATAAAATTTTCAGAAATCAGTGATTTGGAACAATAAAATACCTATCGAGAATAAACTCTCATGAAGAACAGTTATCCATAAACTGTTACTAAAGAAACATTAAACAGATAATAAAGAAACATAAAAACAATTAATTAGTACTGCAATATATCCATGCATGCTAGGTATTGAAGACAAGTGAAAGAAAATCTTCAATAACCCCAGAACAGCTTTTCAAAGCCATAACACACTATGAAAAATCCTAACCTCTACAAAAACCTGAAATGCTGAAAAACACAAATAGTATATATAAAATATCATATGAATGTGAAAGAAGGTATCTCACTGAAACTCATCACTCAATGAAAAATGATTAAAAGAACACAAATTTATGATTAGAGAAAAGAACAACAGATGTATCTAAAATAAAAAAAAAATATGTATGTACTAATGGATACAATTGGATAAGGATATAAATAAAGAACAAAATTTAAAGAAATGTATCATATGACAAAGGCAAATAACTTCTTCAGTTTATTTAGTGTGATAACTTATAATATTTAAAAATATTCATTAAGCTTGTCATTGAGAATAAAATGAAGAAATCAGAAACTCCTTACTGGTAAATATTATAAATTTCTACTGATTATTGTCTTTGATAGAATAACTTAAGTAGTAAGAGCATCATTTAAAATTTAATATCAATATATCCAAATGTCTTTGGTTCAATTCTCATTTTAGTACCTATCAGAGTAACATCTAAAAAAGAGAAATGAATTATGTCACTCAAAATATTACATTATATACTAATCTGTACGTTTTACTAACAATTGAGTGTTTAAAAAACTTAAAGTTTGATTTTTCTTACAAATATTTATTAATTAATATTAGTGACGACATAGTCCAATATATAATTACAAGTAAAACTATCTTCATAATGTTTTAATTAAAGATATTGAAAATGTGTTATCATTATCTTCATATATATTTGTTTTAAATTTAAACTTAAGGGGTTTGACTAAGAAACTTTTTATTATACCAAACATTTCTCTGTGGATGCTTCAAGTTTGTGTTCTTAATAACAACAATAACTAGATTGTTCTGATATGTTAAAAATATAACTTAGAACCTTGAACACAATAACTGATATGCAGTCAATAACTAATGTAAGGATTTTTTATCTTGTACATCTCACTTTTTATTTTTCTACTCAATTCTTATTTTTCTATTTCTATTGTATTCAGATACTATAAATATTTTTTTGACTCTTATATATATATATGTCATATTATTATTACTATTTGCAGGATATTCCGCGTAGTGAACAAGCTAAATGCTGACGTTTCAGTACAATATCAAGTACCTTCCTCAGAGTGTCCGCTTTCTCAAATCATAAGAATGCATGTGAGATTTAAAATCGTTTTTATCGTTTTCTTTCTCCTCATATTTAAATTCTATTGGTTGAGAAATTTTAAAATTTATTTTCTCTTCCAATAGCTTCTTCCAAATGTTGTTAATCTTCTTTAATTCACACCTTTCATTTATACTCTTGGACCATTTAAAAGCTCTATAGCTTCTCTTAGCAATCTCTGGTCATATTGTTCAATTTTTGCTAAAATATTTGTTTTTTCAAAATTGATATCATGATTTATTAATTTTATATGAGAATAAATAGCTGATGAATTGGATTTTTCTCTCACTGCCAGTCTGTCCTATATATGTATGTGGATAGACCCTACATGGAATTTGATATACACCATGACACTCCAAATCAATTTTATCTTTAGGAAGTAAAAATATTTCACTATTTTTTTATAAGTGGTGTAAATTGTGTGAATATTATTATTCTTTAAAATGTTACCAATTCTATCAGTTACTCCTTTTATATATGGCAAAATTGTCTTAATATTTGATGTATCAAAATCTTTTTTCTTTTGATATGTATAAGCCCTATTAATAATGTTGTAATTAAAACCATTATGAAGAAGCATTTTATTAGTAGCAAAAAGGTCCCGGTGAAAATGGCTATCATCATAAAGTCTCTTTGTTCTATCCAATAATGTCTTTGCCACTGAAAATAGTTGTGCAGGATGGTGATGAGAGGAAAAATGCAGATATATCCCAGTGTGTGTTGGTTTTTTATATATACCATGGGATAAAGAACCATCTTCCCTTCTTTCAATCAAAACATCTAAAACAATATTAAATTTACCATGGACATAAAAAATAATAATCAATTACCTTTTTAGATGTTTTGATTGAAAGAAGGGAAGATGGTTCTTTATCCCATGGTATATATAAAAAACCAACACACACTAGAAGATATCTGCATTTTTCCTCTCATCACCATCCTGCACAACTATTTTCAGTGGCAAAGACATTATTGGATAGAACAAAGAGACTTTCTGATGATAGCCATTTTCACTGGGACCTTTTTGCTACTAATAAAATACTTTTTCATAATGGTTTTAATTACAACATTATTAATAGGGCTTATACATATCAAAAGAAAAAAGCTTTTGATACATCAAAAATTAAGACAATTTTGTCATATATAAAAGGAGTAACTGATAGAATTGGTAACATTTTAAATAATAATAATATTCACACAATTTACACTACTTATAAAAAAATTAGTGAAATATTTCCACTTCCTAAACATAAAATTGCTTGGGAGTGTCATGGTGTATATCAAATTCCATGTAGGGTCTGTCCACATACATATATAGGACAGACTAATTGTAGAATAAATATTGGAAAGGAAGAACACATTCTGGCAGTGAGAGAAAAATCCAATTCATCATCTATTTATTCTCATATAAAATTAACAAATCATGATATCAATTTTGAAAAAACAAATATTTTAGCAAAAATTGAATAATATGATCAGAGATTGCTAAGAGAAGCTATAGAGATTTTTAAAAGGCCCAAGACTATAAATGAAAGGTGTGAATTAAAGAAGATTAACAACATTTGGAAGAAGCTATTGGAAGAGAAAATAAATTTTAAAACTTCTCAACCAATAGAATTTAAATATGAGGAGAAATAAAACGATAAAAACGATTTTAAATCTCACATGCATTCTTATGATTTGAGAAAGAGGACGCTCTGAGGAAGGTACTTGATATTGTACTAAAATGTCAGCATTTAGCTTTTTCACTGCATGGAATATCCCACAAATAGTAATAATAATATGACATCTTTTATCTGTGAAAATATTAGAATTAACATATATATATAAACATTAAAAGCGTAAAGCTAAACTAGTCAATTAACAATCAAATTTGCCCCAAATTCACAACTCAATCAGCCTTATCAAGAAAATAAACTCTAAAACACTACCAATGGTTTCACTGCTACAAGCAGACTTCCCAAATAAAGAAATATAAAATAACAATATAATTAAACTAAACATTACCCACAAATCCATTTCCTTCCCATATATCCTTAATATTAAAAGAACTTTTAAATAAGTTAATTGCTTCAGAATCATACATTTTTAATAATTATGATATTTTAATTCTTCTTTTTATTTCATTTCTCTCAAAGAAGACAACCTTAACTTCATCAAAATTATTAGTATGGCCTGTATTTTTTTTTATAAAAGTAGGTGACAAATAAGTATCTTAGTTCTGATTTGTATATCCATGAAAAAAATGCAGGCCACATTATTAATTTTGATGAAGTTAACGTTGTCATCTTTGAGAGAAATGAAATAAAAAGAAGAATTAAACAATATTTATTGTTAAAAATTTATGATTCTGAAGCAATTAACTTATTTAAAAGTTCTTTTAATATTAATGGTATATGGGAAGTAAATGGAATTGTGGATAGTGTTTTGTTTAAATATATTATTTTGTAGTTCTTTACACTTGAGAAATCTGCTTGTAACAGTGAAACAATTGGTAGTGTTTTAGAGTTTATTTTTTTGGTTAGTCTGGTTGAGTTGTGAATTTGGGGTAATTCTGATTTTATATATATATATATATATATATATATATATATATATATATATATATATTAGAAAATACAGTACTTGAAAGTTTATAAAAATATATCTATAACCATCAGAGTTTTATCTTATTTTAAATCTTTCTCACCTGAGACTGAATTCAGTAGTTATAACCTCTAAAATACTTATCACTAGTGAGAACACTTATCACATTACAGTATAAATTAACATTATTTTTCTGTAAATCCACATTTTAAATATTTCCAATATTTGGAAAAAGTTTATGACATAAATAATATTCAATATCAGGCTAATAAAAAACTCTATATTGTTCAAGTAATATTAACACTTAAACACCTCAATGTGTTTAAATAAATCCAAAAGCTTAAAGAACTAAAGAAAAATATTTTTCAATTCTCACGTTAGATTAAATGATCCATGAAATAAAAATTCAATCTTTTTTTTAAATAAAAATAACCAGCTAAAATTTATATATATATGCGTGTGTGTATTAATACATATAATAATTTAAAAGTTGAACTTTGGGTTTAATTTTATTAGTGAATAAGAATAAGAAAAATTGAAATCCAATATTTTTCTTCTAGTACTTTCCATTCAGTAAAATTGAATATATAGTTAGGGCAGCAGTACTCTACTTTTAGCAAAAGCTTAGCATTATACTTTTTAGCGAAATCTTTTTTTAACTAAGAGTGAGATCACTTTAAGACTACTAAGCTGGACTTCCGTTTGCTCACATCCTATTGCTGAACTGCTACCATACTATCTTTTTCTTATTAAAAAACAACCCTGATATTAACATTGCATCCAATCATATAACTGTCTCATAAATACTTCATCAATTGATTTTCGCTTTACAAGAAAAACGTTTTTTTTCTAAAAAACTATATTTAAATACCTACTTTGAAGATACTATTATTCAGACATAAACATACACTCTCTTCTTTTTTTAAATAAATAATAACTAACTTTTACAGATTTTAATTTTATATTTGTTATTGTTTGTAATTAATTTATAAAATACTTTTCTAGATTTTAATTCTTTTTAATTATAATATGGTTTCTTGTGATGCTGCTGCTATGCCACTATTATTCAACATTTTTTACCATTATTTAGAGTAATTTTGTGCTATAAATTGTAATTAAATACTTTTTTGGATTATTGACATTTTTACTTTTTTGTGTTGTAATTAATACTTCAATATGAGCAGTCTAGTGAGATAAGCGAAAAAGCTCTGACACAATAAAGATGAAAATGCATAAATTTATAGTGTATCTAATTATTTATAATTATTTTTAGAAAATATTTTTATTATAATTATTAAAAATAAAAGATATTAACATTTTCATTTACATTTATTTTGAAATATATTTCACTTTTAAAAATAGAAGTTAAAAAAAAACTTGACCTAACATTTTACCAGAAACAATTTTTGTGATTTAATAAATATAAACACAATTTTCATTTTCAGACAAGTATTTTGCATGTTTGCTATGACTTTCTAATAATTTCAGGTTTAAAAATTAGAATTGATTTAATAAATATTTTATTATTTTTTTTTAAAGTTGCACCATGACAAAAAGATCTATCAAATGTAAAGTCTTTGTTCTTCTTACATATTTCATATTTTTATATTTGGAAAGTTCAAATATAATTTTTTTAATTTTTTTTTATTCGATTGTTTTTTTATTTATTTATAAACTTAAATTTGTAACAAATCAAGCTCAATTTATTTATTCACATTATTAAATAAAGATTTTAAACATTAACATTAAATTTAATATTGAACAACTAATTCAAATCTTACTAGGTAAAAAAATAAAATGTAAAAGAATTAACATCTTTTTGTTGCTTTTCATTAAATGATAAACAACTTTGAAACATCTTAATCCTGTCTATTATCTTTTTTTTAAGAAATCTAAAAGAAATACAACTATATAAAAAAAAATATCTCTATTTTTTTTTTACAATTATTTTATTATTAAAATTATTTAAATTTTTCATATGATCATTTTGTAAATGTAAAACTATTAATATTTTTAACCTAGCCAAGTTTCTCCTTAATAACTAGATTATCCTGCAGCTAATATGAGAAAAAAATATTTCCATGATAGAAGGGCTATGCTTTATCATACTGTATATAATTTCATTTGAGTAAAATTACAGCTTTCTAGTACAATATAGAAATTTCTTTTCCAAAATCTTTTAATATATAAGATAACAATTATTGAATGAGTTACAATGGAAAGTTGATAAAATAACTAAATAACTTTTTTTATTTCAATTGCTCTTAAGAAATGTATTGAGAGATCATCACTCAAGAATTAGCTATTTGTGTAAAAAACATTTAAAAAATGTGAGAGCATGAAAAAATACATGCTAATTTCTGATGTTATTATCAAAAAGTTGAATAATACATTATAATAAATGGATAAAATAGTCAAAATTATAAAGTATAAATTATGATCATTAATTTAATAATAAAAGATTGTTAAAAATGAGGATCAGACTTTCCTTCTGATTTGTTATAGTGATTTCAGAGTAGCTTATAGTTGTCTTGAAATTATATATATATATAATGCTCTGCTTGTAAATGTGTCAGTAAATCAAATGCTTATAAATGATCAAAGATTTAAAATTGTTGTAAAATTAAAATATATGTTGTTTTTTAAATAAAGTTTTAGTAGCATAAATTATTTTTCATTTATATTAATTATTATACTATAAATTTAATACAAATAATTTAATTAAATAAAATGTTAAGTTTAAAAAAAAAATGAATTGGAGTGCGATAATAATTAGTTCAAATAAATTATGCTGTTAAATCATCAATCAAGAAATAACAATGAAATACACAATAGCAGCTTATTTATAAAATATATAAAATACAGTCAATTTAGTAATACAATGCTAATCGAAATCAATAAGCTTTTATAATAAAGGTATTTACATTTAATTTTGTTTGCATGATTAAATAAAAGGGTGTATACAGGCCAGATTTAAATATAATAAAGTTAGTGGGCATTTAATACAAGCATGCCACATTTAACTGAAATTATATGTCTTATGAGCAGCAATAAAATATACAGTATAAATTAGTAGGCACTAAGATGAACAACTAAACAGTCCAAATGTCCACTGATGTCTATTTAAAATAAGTGGAAGTTGTTTATAATCCTTGGAAATCTATTATCCTTTTTTCTGATATTATAATTCATTTGAATAGAACATATTAGCTTAAAATAAGTAAAATCGTATATATATAAACAAAGTAAATATACCACTCTCCACCGGCGATGACATAAAAGCATTCTGAATAAAGAAAGAATCAAAAATAGAATAAATCCATGAATTCCGTTTTTCTTGGGAGCTCTGAAGTTTATAAGTATACCTTTATCAACATTATTAGTAATTCAGAATAAAAATAATTTATTAACCCGATGGAATGTGGCACATAAGTGCTATGCAAATCATAATCAATTATACAAGATGAAACAGCACATCACGTTTAGCATCTTTATTGTAAGACTTTTAAACAGAGGGCGCTAATGAATATTTGTAATTGTATAATGGTTTAGATATTTGTATGATTATTTCAGTTAGTGTTAATGGTATATATATATATTGTATCAGTATGAAAAAACAGGGATGAACCAAGGATGATAAGTAATTATCATCATCATCAATGCCCAGTAACAAATCAAATTTAAATATACAATAAATATAATGAATATGAATAAATTTAATGAGCAGGTGAGATTAACAAAAACAAAACTATCTATAAATTCACTAGCATAACAGAAAAGAATAATAATCATTTATCATCATGAATAAGTAAAAAGTAAAATCAACAGTCAACATTGTGATTGGATTTGAAAGGATCCACTCTATAGATAGACTAATGACTTAACTTTGCCAAACATGGGGTAGATTGTATAAACAATAATTTGGATGTGCAAATTTAAGTGCTAATCCATAAGAATATAACAAAAATTAATTTGGGAAAAACTAAACATGCTGATCATTGTCATTTCTTTCTGGCCACTTAATATCATTAATGGACTGAACAACAATAAACTTAATATTGAATTATTAATAAAAAAATAAGATTTAGTGCATGAACTTAAAAAACCCTTTGTGCCACCAGGATCATCTGGATGTCCATAACACTAGACATAACCCCAATACATATAACTAATTGTTATGCATGAATCCAACTCAGGATGCAATAGCTTTGCAACTGTTACTATAAGCATGAGATAAATAAATAAAACATATTTTAAACCTATTTTAGAATTAAATAAATTCACTGAAATAACTTAATGAAATATAAAATTATTAATTAGAAACAATAATAATAAAAAAAATTAAGGTCTGCTAAGCATAGTATAAACATAAATACATCATTCTGATTTTGATTAGACTACATAAAATGATATTACATTGTAATTTACATATATTTCAATAGGTTTCCATAAAACACACTTATATATAAGTAATCAGATGTGCTATATAATAATTTAAAATTAACAACTTTAAATTATCATAAACCAATAATGAAAATTTATTTTTATAATATATAATAATTAATTTTAATATATACTTGATTGATGAATGATTTTAATATATATATATGTGTGTGTGTTATTGACTAATTTTTTAATATATATCGGTGCCCATTCAAATTTAGGTGCACACAGTGGCATTTATAAAAAATAAACTTATTAAGTTATTTTATCTTTTTTACAAGGAAGTTAATTCCATATTAAAAATATATATAAATAAAACCAATGCACAGATATTTGTGTATTACTATTTTCTTTTTACAAATCAAAGTTATTAGTAAATTTTAAGTAAAAGTTGCTTTTTAAAAAATACATTGATTATGCCATCCTTCATAAAAGTTTTTTTTTCAGATTACTTTTAATTAATTGTAAATGCCTTTAAAAATATTGCTAGCAAGTTTTTTGTTCTCCAACAAAGAAAAATTTTTGGAGTTTTCTATTTTTAATTTCAAAAGTAAAATACAAACTAGAATCAATGCTGTTTTTAAATATATAATTCAAACAATGTTTATTTATTTTTAAACTTGTAAATTAAAAATTTTAACTGTGTAGTCAAGTATTTAAAATAATCATTATTTAAATAAATTATTTTTTACATACCACACTTCATTTATTCAACTGGCAATAAATTGCATTTTTGTTTCTTTGCATATATATTAATCAGTATTTGTAGAGTTATAACATTGTAATGTTTCAATAATCTGAGGGAATCTCTTGGTAAGGTAGTCCATTCTAAAACAATAAACTAGTTTACTGACATCTTTGAGAGAGGTATAAATCAGGTAACATGTGACATTCAGTCAGCACCATTCAATGTCTATAATTTCGTATACTTCAGGCATACTATATAGTAAACAATATGGGCTATTTTATACATTAAGATTCACTAAATGGCTAACTTTTAAAAACATTCTGGGTCAACTCTCAACTACAACATTTCAAATTTACAATCAAATTTATTGAATAATATTCATTTAAACAATACTTTGACTATCTCAGAATACATTTCTAACATACTATATATAATAAAAAAATTAATATTTAAAATAATATATCTTATTTAAATAATAAACTAAAAAAAAATCAAAAACACATAAATTAAATATTTAGATTCAAATTGGATTCCCAGCTCATTTATTATTCTAAAAATTTAAACTATGACTATCTCATTATTTATTTTTATAATATGGTTTGATTAAAAATACTAATAAAAAATTATGAAACTTTTGCATGAGAAATTCAGCAAGGTATACTGTTGGTTTAACATTGAGGATATATCCCAAAAGATAGACTCAATAGCATAAGAATATTATCCCTATTTAATCTATAAAGTACTACCTTGTAATACTCTCATGGTTTATAACACACATAAAATAATCCAAATTAAAAAATCTAAAATATATTATAGAAAAAACAATCAATTACAATTCTATCATAAAATTAATATTAAAATTTAACATTAACTAAAATACCTATTCATTACCACTTCATCTAACTGTAATTATTTAACATCCCAGGTTTATCTCATCATCATAATAATAATAATAATAATAATAATAATAATAATAATAATAATAATAATAATAATGAAATTCTGCAGTCCTGTTGTGCGTGAGTATAACATGCCAACGAACCTCTAAATAAAAAACTTTTTAAAAACTCAGAAAACTCAAAGGTAATTCTTTTTTTTTAACTTTAACAAAAAGTATTTCAAACATAAGTTTTAAAAAAATTGCAATTAAAAAAAAATATTAACAATAGAAATAAAAAAAAAACGTAAATACACAGACTGAAAATTGTCAAGTATATATCAAACATGGCGGCGGCACAGCTAAAAAATTCAAACGTAAATGGTGCCAATATAAATGCAAACGATGGAAACATCAATAATAGTTTAAAGACTTATGCTAATGTAACAAAAGCTACTTTGCAAAATGAAGTTATAACAACTCAATCAAACTTGATTGCAGCTAGTAGATTTCGAAGAGTAACCAATGATGATATGAATGAACTAAATCTAGTTTATGAAAACAAAATTTGGTCTCAGGAAAACTTAAGAACAATTAGCACTGAATTTAATAACACAATACCGAACAAGCTTTTCAACACATTTAAAAAAAATTTTTCAAACAGATCGATTGTCCTAGCTGCAACTGATAAAAACCTAACACTTTACAAATTCCCAAGAGAAAAGTTATATGAAGTTATAACTGAAAATGAGAGTTGGGAAACAATCTCAAGCATAGGGGAACACCACAACTCAAGTTACCTAGCATTAGAATTCTTTGAAGACTATCAAAAAAATAAATTTTTAACTCAAATCAAAACAATAGGAAATTATGCTTTAATAGTAGTAGATCCAAGCCTTAAAAACTTTATTACAGGCACAATAAAAAATACTTATTTTGGCTATAATATAAAAGACTTTCAAAGTATGATGAAAGCGTTTGGCAAAGTATTATATTTAAAACCTATATACACTGATTCCAGTGTGCAGTAACAGTTTTACTTTTAAAATCAAGCTTAATGAATCAATAGCTCCAGAGAATATCCCCACACAAGTCATAGATCAGGAAGCAATTTTAAATATATATATATATATATATAAAGGGCTTAGGACCACAATTCTTCATCTGTGGTGAGCGTGGTCACTTTGCAGCAAACTGTAGCAAAAATAAAAAAATATCACAGACAAAAGCAAACCCCAATTAACTACAAACAACAAACAACCAATCCAAACATCTATTCAAGAAAAAATGGAAACACAAGAGAGCATTAAAAACCAACAATTAGAGAAACTAAACAACAAAAACATAACTGGAGATGATCACATTTTGGATTTAACTGTTAAAACAAAAATAAATGATAAAACACTAAATCAAGAAAGACAACAAAATTATACAATGGAATTGATGGAAAACACCAATAAAATAGATAGCAATAGCAATGAGGAAACAGCACAAACACAGAACATACAAAGAACAAGAATTATAAATAAAACTTCTGAAGCTATTATGGATTTAACTACACCATGCCTTCCCCAAATACAAAAAAATACCACACCTCCAAACAGAAAACCAGGCCGGCCACCAAAAAAGAATAGGACAGCCAAGAAAGCTAAAATTGAAGAGCAAAATTGTGACACAAAAATACAAGATAACCATTCAGATAACTCAATGGATGAGGAAACAGAACAAAATTATAAAGACACTATAAAACAACTTTTTCTCAATTCAAAACCTGAACATAAATATAACCACCAAACACCAATTCAATGAAGTTAAAATTGGTGTATTGAATGTTAGGGGTTTAAACTCAACCCAAAAATTACAAAGCTTAAACAATGGATTTCACTTACACAACTGCATATACTCGTATTAATGGAGACAAAAATCTATGCCGGATCACAAATTGACCCAGCAAAATATTTAACCAAAGAAGGTTTCTGGGCCTGTTCCAGAGACTCTTCATCACCTTCTGCAGGCACAAGCATTCTTATTTCAACAAACTGCCCTTTCACAGCTTTTAAAATTATATTCATAGATGCTAACTTACTAATTACAACTTTTCAACATAAAACTATAAACCTCAATATAATTTTGGTCTACCTGCCTATTCAAGATAACCAAATTAACACTATAATAATGAACATCAACTCCATACTTGCAAGTACAGCAAACCCAACAATATTGATTGGTGATTGCAACATGTCATATCAGAAATTCTTAAAAAATGGCTTCACCGAATATCTATACCACTGATGAGTGGTGAAGGCTTCCTACCGATAAATACAATATCTTTCCACAATGGTCGTCACACATCACTCATCGATCTATGCTTCTACTTCCCAATGCTGCACCACCAAATATCAATAAAATTAACCCTCTCAGCTTTCTCAGACCATTCAGCACAAATAGTATCATTAAACCTTACACAAATGCAGACATCACTTCTCCCACTAACAAAAACAATCAGATTACTACTTCCAGCAACCACACCAGAATTTGTTTTCTCAGAAACATACATAATGCTAAACAAAATAAAAGATATGAATCTCAACCCCATACAACAATATCTGGCATACATAAACATTCTATCATTCAATATCTCACATGTGACAAAAAATCAACCACCACCATCCAAATTGTTGACACTTGCAAATGAAATTCATAAACGAATAACCATGATTGTGCCATCACACCAAATGCAGTGGTATATTCATGGTCTAACAAGTACATACAACAAAACATGTGACACACTAAAACAATATTTAAGAATCAAAAAAATCAAAATATGCATAACCCAACCACATACATGGGCCAGAGCATACATTAAATGGGCACTGGGAAACCCACCAATCATCAAAGTTCCAATAGCAATAAAAACAAAGGACGGCACATATACAGGACACAATATGATCTTTCCTATCTTTGAGTATTTTAAAACCAAACTGCAGTCTAAAACACCACTTAAATTACACTCCAAGCAATTTGGACCAGCAGAAACACAAAAACCTTTTACAACAAAGGACTTCCTGACAAAACTAAATACAATACCAAATGCATGCCATCCAGGAAGTCCTGGAATACCATTATTTATACTAAAACACCTAAGTAAATACACAGCACAATATCTATGCAACCTAGCAAACCACCTATCTCAAGAAATTCAGGAAGTGGAGGGAGTTCATCCCATTGCAATAGTGCCATTCAACAAAAAAGCTAAAACTATCCCATCCCTCACAGAGCTCAGACCAATTTCCATGGAATCTTTGACGATAAAAATTCTTGGAAAAATAATAAAAGAAACAATAGAACCACATATAATGCCGCTGATATCAGAAGTTCAATTTGCCAAAAGAAACTCCTCCACAATTCAAGCGGCATCATTATTTAAAGCAATCCTGGATTCAACAAGACAGAAAAAAAAATACAGTCCAATAGCAATTCAACTAGATATCAAGGGAGATTTTGATGGAGTAGACATTTCCATATTGCTAGACATGCTTGGAAACACATCTAACCCCAAGACACATCTGTACATCATTGCAAATCTACTTCTCAACAGAGAAATACACATAACGTTAAATGGAAGAAATTCTCCATCATTTGTTCCTACCCAATCCATATCCCAAGGCTCTCCTCTCAGTTCACTATTATTTATTCTATATATTAACCCTTTAATAGAAAAAATCCAAAAAACATTTACTGGCATTCAAGTACCTGGCACTACACAATATATAGCTTGCTTAGCTTATATGGACGACATCACAGTCTTTCTCAATTCAAAAAAACAATTACCGCAATTACAAAAAATTCTTAAAGAATATATGCAACAATACAAATTGAAGGTTAATCCAGAAAAGTCTACTGCTTGGTCCATGTTTACTGGAAAACCATGCACGTCCATTTACAAAGCGAAACCAACCCATTTTTTAGGATTCTCGTTTCATCTGGGAATAACTGGAATGAGGTGTTCAATACAAAATAGATTAAAAGAAGAAGCTCAATGCATTGTCACCTCCCTATCAAAAACATATCTCTCCATATATTCTAAAGTCCAGCTAATAAACCAACTTATAATGACAAAAATAACATATTATTTACCAATAATAAAATTCTCAAAAGGTTTCAAAGAAAGGATTAAAACCATCTGCAACCAACTTCTATGGTCAAGAAAAGTGGTTGCAATATCAACAAAAAGACTAAATCAACCCCTTATTAAAAATGGTTTGGGTTTGCACAACATTGACATTTTTTATGCACAAAAATTAAGTAATCTAGTAATTTCCATTACAAACCAATTTCCAAAACTTAAATGCTTAATTCAAATTACTCCAACAGACAAACCATCCCCAACAGGTCTATATATATCATCAATCATCCATCAATATAAAACAACTTTTAACAGAACAGAGCAATATACACACAAATATTCATATTGGAACATTCATGAACAAATTCAACAGGCAAGAGACCTAAATAACAATAACACAATACTCGGAATAAACAACAGAAAACTACTACATGAATACAAAAAATGGTCACTAGGACCCAAATTTTTTGATTTCATTCTAAAAATAAATCTTATTGCAATGCCAACATCATACTTCTTGCACCATAAAAGGATGTATATTTCAATAGACCCTTTTTGTGAACTAGGCCACAAGGCTGATGAGGCCCTACAACATCTATTGTATCAATGTACTGCATTACACAATGTAAGAACAATGATGAGTGCAATATACCACCAGCAAAACATGACCATTTGTCAAATAATTAAGGTTTTTCAAGGCAGATCAATACCCAGCATTAGGGCAGCAACCTTTGTATTATATGCTTTTTGGTGTAGCAGGTGTACCTATCTAATGGGCAACAACCCCAGAAGGCATCTGTCCACCTTCTACAACAAATTAAACCAGATACGTAATAGACAAAATAATAGCAAATCCCCATATTTACGCAGCTACATGGTCTCTTATCAAACAACAATCAATGCTATAAGCACCAAAAAATTCAAGAACACTGAAAATTCAATAACATTAAAACACCGAAATGAAACAGACAATTTTTTCCTCTCTATAATTAATAATTTTTTATGTAAGAATTAGATAACTTTTTATTGAAAACATGAACTGAAGACTATAAAAATGCTTGTATACAAAACCAATGGTAAAACCACTGTTAAAAATCAATGTAAAATCAATGTAAAAAACTATGTATTTCTTTGATTAATAAACTTCCTTTTTTGAAACATCATCATCATCATCATCACAACAACAACAACAACAACAATAACAATAATAATAATATAAATTTTATTAAACGCTCACTATTATTTCAGTAATAGTTTTAACAAGGCTGTTTTTCTTCATAGCGTAAGCATGTGTTTTAAAGACCTACAGAGGTCCCTAGTGACGATTTTTTCAGACGCTCATTGCTAAGGTTTACAGCCTTGTTAAAACTATTATTACTACTACTACTAATAATAATAATAATAATAATAATAATAATAATAATAATAATAATAATAATAATAATAATAATAATAATAATAATAATAATAATAATAATAATAATAATAATAAAATAATAATAATAATAATAATATATAATAATAATAATAATAATAATAATAATAATAATAATAATAATAATAATAATAATAATAATAATAATAAAATAATAATAATAATAATAATAATAATAAAATAATAAAATAATAATAATAATAATAATAATAATAATAATAATAATAAACAAATCAATACCATGTAGCTAAATGTAATGAGGAATTTTATATATATTCAACTATTCTCACAAAGCAACAATAAAAAACTAGAATATTTTAATAATTCTTAAAATCATATATCTATTTGACTACTACTCTTCAATAAACAAATAAATTATAAATCCTTATAAAACATCATCTATAATATTTTAAATAAATTTTAAATCATCCTATCATATTATGCTATAAATCTTTTATTTTTATGTGACATTCACAAAAAAATATTATATTCTTAATATAATTGCAATATTAAATATTTTAAAATTAGCATTGCATAATCTTCATACTCGCCAAATCACCTGGAGAAATTTGAATCACTGATCGATCAGGGTAACTATAAACTGTTACTTAGTGAACTTTTATTCCAATGTGTTTAATAGAAATGTAGTCTCCATTAATTGTGTCAAATAAAAGTGCAGGATTATAAATGGGGATTTTATTATGATATTTTAAATTGATTAAAACAGGAGGGTTATGCTGATAGATTATTTAAATATATTTTTTTATGCATTTTGTTATAATTTATTGTATGAACCAGATTAGATTTCATTGGAAAATGTTAACTGCTCTATCTTTAGAGGCAAATGGGGATGGGGGTAGGAGGGTTTAGTTCAGTTAAATTATGTGACAATAAGCAAACACTGAAACTTTTTGTCTGAATCTGGTGTACATAAAATGGATGCTGTGACAGCTTTAAAAAAATCTACACTATCCATTAAGATTAGAATTCAATTATTTTACTTAGTAGGGAGAAGGTTTTATTGTTGCATTATAGCACACTATTCTAGTAAGCCACACTATATTTTTCACACCTATTTGGAGAAGGTTTTTATGGTCAATTTGGGCCATTGTTGTTCATAGGGTTTGTGATGGCAGATGTTTCCTCAGGCAATGATAAAGCATTAATAATGAATCATACTTAAAATGAAAAATGATTGGAATTAAAATTAGGTTTGTATTTGTCTTTTATCAAAAGATTCAAGTCAGTTTAGAATGCTGAAAAGGAGAGGGGGTGGGTGATTAAGTATTTAAAATGAAAGTTCTTATAATAAAATTTATAATGCCATATTTGAGTATCTTTGTTTTAATTTAGTTTTACTAGTTTAATAATTAAATATCCATTTGGTATAATTAAAGTCTGCTAAAGATTTCATCTGAAAAAGTTATTGAGGTGATCATTGTATGTAAATAAATTGCACTATGATCATTGAATATATTTTGTGATCTGGTGCCGGTCATCGTATTTTTTACAATCTTATAAATTTCACAGACTGAGTGTCAGTTTGTAGAGGGACAATGTATTTTTATTAATTGTGAGCAATAATATAATGATACAAATAATTATTATATATAATGTGTGTGGATACAAAGATTCCAAAAACACTTGAACACATCAACAAGTAAAAGTTTGGAGACAATATGAATTCCAAAACATTAACAATTGTATTATTAACAATGTACTATATTTACAAGAATAAAAATTTATAAAATTTAAAATATTTACAAAAAATAATGTAAGAAAATGAATTGGATTAACATATTTACAGCAGAAAACACAATAAAAATGAATAAACATTAAACAGCCTTTATTCTGACTATTTGATTTGTAAAATAGAATATATGATACATTATAAATGTTATATATAGAGCTCGCAAAACAAACTCTTAACAAGCCTGTTAATGAGTTTGTTTTGTAAGCTCTATATATAACATTTGTAAACACAAGTTTTATTAAATTAGGTCATGTGACATCTGACTTGACTTTTTTTGTAATGATATATTATAGTAGTAATAATACTATTTTCTATCATTACACCAACAATATTCTATTGTTATTATCATAATAAAACATTAACAATAAATAAATACAATTTATTCAACCAATAATATGCTACATCTTTTTGGAATGTAACTATAATTATAATAATGACGATTAGCTATAAAATTTGAATTAAAATAAGGACTTATTCAAAATTCAACATATAACATTATATCAGAATAAAATAGGCACATCATATATATACCAGTAAACTATTTCTCTTTACCTTTCAGATATTTTTTAACATTTCAAATGTAAACTTAAATAAAGAAAAATATAGTTAGTGAAATAATAACTTTAATCATAACTTTGTAAAACTATTTACTTTTAAAATGTCTTAAATAAGCCTATAACTTTACTCTTTTATAACTTCACTCTCCTTATAGAAAATTCAAATTGTACTAAAGAATTAGATTGCTTGACCTTCTCCATTTATCCATTTTATAATCTATTACCACAATAACAAGCATATATTATCTTTCATCATTCTTTCTCACAATCAAATAAAATATGCATTAAATATTTGAGTTTAATGATCTCTATTATTTATATATCACTAGGAATATAAAATCATTTGTTTTATTTCTCTATAAACCATAAATAATTAAACATCATTTGTGATAGAATTTTTCTCTTCTCTTGCATCAACAAATATTGGGAACTTAATTATTCTAATCAACTTTTAAACTATCATTTACAATGCAATATCCAATGACAAGTAATACCGATTATAACTTAAATGAGTATGAAATATCATGGTTACAATATTTAAAATCACACATTTATCATGTACATTAAATTTCGGTCATGGTATTTACCTGAGCTCTTACTGAACTATGGAAATTATGCAACTGTCCATGTACTAAATACACAGAACATTGTTATCTGTATTTAAATCCTTAATTAATAACAGTAAAATTCACATATAATATTCCTCCTTAATATCCCTAGCACCCAGGATTCCATTTTGCAACTAATTTCACAGACCATTATTCTTCATCTTTCACATTATGAATACTTCCTTCCACATCGCAAAAAAATTCTAATTACATTACATAAAATAATCTCTTAACCATATTTCCAAAATAAATATTAAATAAAATTCAAGAAGGTTCAAAACATTACAAAAATTTCAATAAAATATTGATCATTATCACACATTCATTCACTTATATTATAGTACTAAATAATTTAGAGATCAACATTTTCATTTTATTGTATCTAAACAGATATGGTCTATAATGTTATATTAAAAACTCATTATCATATTTCAAAAATATGCATACATAAGCATTCCTAAAAAGTATTTAAATACTTTTAGATAAACCACTTGGCATTTTTTTTTACTTTTACTTTACATTCATAAAACAATATATTCATAATCATAAAAATATGATTAATCTGCTTTAATATTCAAGGAATATGATAAATGAAATAAAATATAAATTAAAATATTAAAATGCATAATAATTTATCTTTAATTCTAATAATTATTAAAATTAAATACAGTGATCCCCATCTCTTGTTGATTGTCCAAACATAAAATAAGCTATAGTTATTTCATTTTTATTTTTCAGAAAATTAAATTTTCTGATATCAAACTATTTTTCTTTATATTTTAAAATAAATTATTTCAATATTAAAACTAAGCATATTTCTAATAATAAAATTATTAAATGATTATTAATAATAATAATAAATATTAATACTAAAAAAATAAAAATGTTAATAAATTCAAAGCTACTAAAGTTCTTGTTTGCTTTCATTCTTTCAGTGCTGAGTTTCCTCCATTGCTATTGACTACAGAAAAGGTTTGAACAAAACTTCTCTCTCCTCCACTGTGCTGAACACACAAAGTTAAATCTTTTAAAATCTCTTCAAAATACTGTTCTTCCATATTGGATAAATAGGCTATCTGAATCTATTTCTTAACATTTCCAATAGAATGAATATTTCAAAAGAAAAAAAAAACATTTATTAATATATTTTTTTACATTAGATAATAATTTTTCCCATACATACATTTTCCTTATTAAATAGCTTTCAACAAATATCTTCAGCATAATAATAAGATGTAAATTTTTCAATAGTTTATATTTGTAAGAATTTATCAACTACACACATACTAAAAGTATTAGATAAAAATTTTTTAAGAATCCTTAAGATTTCCTCAGTTAGAAGGTTAAAATTCTCATTGCTTCTGCTAGACATAAGTCCAGTTGTTCCGATGACAGCTATTGGCCTCCATAAAACTATCCTGATTTTAGTTAAGTTTTGATGTGAAAATATTACTGACAGGGAATTAATTTGTTTACTCAACCATGAGATACATTATAATACTTATTTAAAATTATACTTTAATTTTACTAAAAACAAAATATTTTCTAAAAAATTAAAACTTTTAAAGACATGAGCAGATTAAACAAACAAATTCAATCAAGATTAGACAATAACTAAAATTAGAACTGAATTGAACTCTCTAGACCAATTGAATACCTATATTTATGCTTATACTCTCCAGTGATTTCATTGGTTAATTCAAGTTCTTTTTAAATACTAATTTACATATAAATTAAATTATTTTGTCTGCAAAAACAATGAAAATATTTTTAATAACCTGAATATTAATTTTAAAATAGAAAATATTACTGAGACAGCATAAGAAAAATTAATTGTTAATTTAAGAATAAAATTTACAATATTATTTTGTAACATTTAATGTGTCTAATTTTATTATCAAGAAACTAAAAATTAATATTTTTTTGACAATATTAAAGCTCATAGACAAATAAACATAGTTTAAATACATGTGACATATTTAGAACATTCTAGAATAATTCAATTACTAATTATTTAAAATAATAACTTAAATAAATAAAATTATTTAAAACATATTACAAATATTGCATTATATTTAATACTGTAATTAAACTATTGTTTTAACATTATATCCTTTAAATATAATAAATATTAATATTATCTTTCAAATAACATGATATATTACTTTTGTCATTTAAATTATAATAAATCAGCTTTAAAATATTCTAAATATCTGTATAAACGTTCTACCTATCAAGTCTTTAAACCCATTTTACTCACAAAATTAATATAAAATAGTATAGACAAATATAAATTTAAATTTTTTTTAAAACTAAATATTTTGAAGTTCTACTTAAAATGACTGTGATAAATGACATAGGCACAATATATATATATATAAAATAAATAAAATATCCGTTAATTAAAAACAATATTGTAATTATAATTGAAATAATATTTTTAATGGTTTACAAACAATCTTTAAATCTGCAGAAGTACTTTTGGTTACTTTCTAACCTGCCTCAACTGCCATTAAATTCAAATACTAAAAGCGGAAGCAAACGTCATCAATTCAAATTCCACGAATCTCGTATTTTAATGTTAGAAGCTTGTCGATTTATTAAATGCGTTTTATTCCTGTTTATAAAAATTGCCTCTTTAATTTTTCTTTTACTATGGTTTCTTTCTTTGTGAAGAATTTTCACATTTTCAAAATTAAATTTAAATTTATATTTACATGTTTTTTCATGATCGAAGAAAACTGAAGAAGATATTAAATCACCATTATTTTTATTTTTTACACGCTTATATAACAATTCATGTTCCTTCAATCTTTTCTCAATGCTGCACCTAGATTCACCTAAATTTATTATATATATATATATAAAATGTCCGTTAATTAAAAACAAATTTGTAATTATTAAACCATTAAATTTATTATTTCAATTATATATATATATTATTGCTATAATATGTTTAACCATTAAATTTATTATTTCAATTATATATATATATTATTGCTACCACATTTTGGCATTAAATGTAATGGAACGTCAATATATGAAAAGAAAATAATGCTCCAAATGTTGGATGACAAATGTAATGGAATATATGTAATCTAAATGATCTCAAACAAAAATACACATATGAAGAAAGAAGGCCTCAAATGTTGGTTCCACAATGTAATGGAATGCCTATCCACAATTGAAATGGCCCAATCATAGGGAAAGCCAAATGTAGTGGAAACACGATTGCTATATCCTCATAAACAAATCATAATGAATCAAATCTCACATTTTAGGCATCAAATATAATAAAATGACTAACAATAGTCCTTAATTAATTATGTCTGCATGTTGATGGTGCCAAATGTAGTAGAACATATTTATCATCCAATTTAAATAATAGAAACATAGCACATCTTACACATAAAGAAAGACCTTAACAATCTAAATAAATCCAATTGTTGAGAAAGCCAAATATAATATGTTGTACAATCTAAATAAAGAAAGATAAAATTATCCCAGTTATATTTAAATAAATTGTTTATATGCCCTTCCAATTAGCTATACACGAAATAAATCCAAAATCATACAGAGCAATAATGAGACCTATTATTATAACTTATTCTTAAGGTTGATATGACTAAGTAACAATATATATATATATATATATATATATATATATTATTTTGTTTCTGATATATATATATATATATATATATATATCAGAAACAAAAGGAATTCTATTGAAACTAATATACACACCCAATAAGTAAATTTATGTATATCTAAACATATTAATGAACATTTGATAAGTGACCCCAAAACTAAATAATAAGTGAAATATGAAGTTATTCTCCATTAAATTTTGAATTCAGTTAATTTCATAATGACTCTGTCACTAAAAGAAAAATAAGAATAAAGTATTAATACTCTTCCAAATAAATTACAAAGGCATGACTTATAAAACAAATGGTACATCCTTTATTTCTATATTATGATTTGATTTTAGGTAGTATCAGTGCTTTAAATAGTTTTTAAATAAAACTCAATTACAAAAAATATATACATATATACTTTCAATAAGTATATATATTAAATAGATAAAGACATATTTGTGCTCAACAAGTATGCATTAATATAAACACAAATCCATATTTATATTTTCCAAATATTTAAAATTTAAAAAAAAAGTAAATAAAGCATATTACATAAGCAAATATATAAATTATTGTTTAGGTCTGCATAAGAATTATTATATGAAGTAAAAAAAAATGAAAATAGATAAATAAATAATAAAAAAAATTTATAATAAAATTTGTGAATATAAATTTCACTTATTAAAATATATGGTAGTTGGGGAGGCGGTGTACTCCCGCCATTAGATGGTGCTGCAACATCATCAACAACCGGCTTGAAACCTGCAAGTGATAAATTTATTTACGAAAGTGGCTCAAAATTAAAAAAATATATAAAAGAGTTACAGAAGTGGCTAAAAATTCACAAATAAAAAAATAAAGGTACGAAAGTGTCTAAAAATTGACAAGTAAAAACAAAACAAACCAAATGCTATGAAGTTGAACTAAAAATAATAAAAAAGCGATGAACAAATGCTATGAAATTGAACTAAAAAAATTAAAAAAGCAATGAAAGTGTATGAAAAATTACAAATAAAAAAGAAAACAACAAAATGGTATGAAATTCAAATAAAAAAAATAAAAAAACCATGCAAATACGAAAATCACCTTACCCCGCCCCCAAATAAAAAATTCTTCACTTAAATCGAGAAATAAAACTGACTGAAGATATATATATATCCAAGAAATATATGGAAAAGTATAAATTATATTAAAAACAAACAAGAAATTGATGTAATATCCAATAATAATTAAAATTTAAAAAATAACTGCATCGTGATTGATCCAACAGCAAACATGGCGGACAAAAAAGTGGGAAATCCAAAATCATCAAATTATTTACCTTTTAACATTTCCAAATATGAATGGGCAAATTAAGTAGCTGTCATTATTTGCAAATGATCAGATATAAAAGCAATGGTTATATAAGCTAAGAATAGTACAGTACTATAAAATTCAAATTTAAAAATTCCATGAAAAGAAGAGAAAGACCTCCCCCCCCCCCCCTAACATTAAAATTTCTTCACTTAAATCGAAAAATAAAAATGACTGAAGATATATATATATATCCAAGAAATACATGGAAAGTATAAATTATATTAAAAACAAACAAGAAAATGATGTAATATCCTATAATAATTAAAATTTAAAAAATAAAGAAATCTATGCTAACCGACAAAGAAGCATGGAGGACAAAAATGGCAAATTAAGGAGCTTTCAATATTTGCAAGTGATCCCATTTAAATGCAATGGTTATATAAGCTAAAAAGAATATTACATAAGAATCTATTTCTCAAATTGCATCAAGAATACAGATCAAAAATAATTAAAATGCCGAGTAACTTTTCAAAAATATACATTTAATACTTAAAAAATTAAAGACTATTTGCAAATAAGAAGTCACAACACTTAAATACAGAGTAATAAATAGTAAGTAATTAAATATATTAGCAAGTTTAAAATAGAAAGTTTAAAAGGTAGTTTAAAATAATCATGGAATACAGTTACAGAAAAAAATATTATATTTATTGTAAATATATTAATTTTATATATTTTAATTTTTATTATTATTATTATTATTATATTTATTGGCAAGAATGTTACAAGATGTTATTTTAATTAACAAGAATTTAAATAATTAAGAATATTAAAATAGAGTTTTAAAAATATATTTGTGGAAATATTACCAACCTTTTTTGTTCGGAGCCAATAAATGATTCCCAGCATTTCGACAAAGAGAAACTATTTTTGGTGCCATTTATACTATGATGACTTGAAACTAGTAGCAAAAGTTATTTAAAAAGTTGCAGATTGAAATATAGCATTTATAATATCCCAATAAATGATTCTGAGCATAACAGCAGATTAAAAAAAATATTTAACACATGACATTGAAACTAGTAGCAAAAGTTATTTAAAAAGTTGCAGATTGAAATATAGCATATATATCCCAATAAATGATTCTGAGCATTTCGACAAAGAGAAACTCATTTCGTCAAAGAGAAACTCTTTTTGGCGCCATTTATACTATGATGACTTGATCTACCTAAATTTCTTAAGTTAGCACTTTTATCAAAGGTGATTGATCTCCATGTGAATAATAACAGATTAAAAAAATACTTTAACAGAAGAGATTGACAAAACATAGCAAAGTTATTTAAAGAAATTGCTGCTTGAAATATAGCATATATAATATCCCAGTGCAGTTTCAAATAACAAATAATTCTTTAGCATTTTGAAAAGAGCAAATATTTTGTTTAAGAGACCTGAATGGCCATTTTTAATTCCCAAAAAAAATTACAGGACCTACAATTTTAAATAAAATGTCTAATTTATTACAATAAATAAATATATATATATATATACATTTTTATAAAGTGCAAATATGAAAGAATGTTATAAAGCTGATAAAGTAGTCATTACCACAAAAAATAATTAAAAAAAAATATTTTTCACATTTTTAAAATCTTTATTTTTACATTGGTTCACAAACTCTCAATTTTGAAAGGTATAGCTAAAATGACAATTTCATAGACAGCTTCATCACATTCATCATAAAATGCAGAAAAAAATAATATATAACATGACCTACCTGAGTTACAGATTGTTGGTGTAATGTGGCAAAAGGTGACCATTTCAATTTCGTTTTTCTGCTTGACACCCTGTATGTTCTATTCTTGCAAGCAGTTGTTTTTCTAGGCCCTCTATGCGGGATATCTATTAGAAATGCAAGGTTTTGTGTGGATTAGAAATGCAAGGTTTTAGTGTGGATCAAAAAAAAAATAACAGTAGTAACTTTAGTAAAGTGTAAGTTATGGGGATAAAAAATAATTACTATATTATTGAAAAATCATGGGCTAAATTATGCATTATTACATAGGAAACCATGATAGCAAAGTATGCTATAAAATGAATAAAAAGTTATCTGCAAAGTATGCTATAAAATGAATAAAAAGTTATCTACAATGAAATGAATAAAAACGTAGTAAATTCTAAGTTATGCATGTAAAAAATAATTACTACATTATTGGAATATCATGAGGGTAAGGGTGAGCTAAATTATGCATTATTACATAGGAAACCATAATAGCAAAGTATGCTATAAAATGAATAAAAACTTATCTGCAAAGTATGCTATAAAAACTTATCTACAATGAAATATATAAAAACAGTAAATAAAATAAAATAAATAACCCAAAGGAATTACAAGCAATTATTATATATCAGATGATGATGAATACTTACGGGTAATGGGGAATACGAAACCTCAAAATCAAACACATCAACAGAAAAGTTCGTTAGAATGATAATTACGTTCAGCGGCGAAAATAATTGTTTTCTCCGTATATTTTTTTTATCCGTTGATAAAATCTAGAAAGATAAAAAAATTTACAAAATTTTAATAATGTACTTTACAAAAATTGCTATAAAAAATCTAATTTTCATCGCACAGAAAAAATTTTTAGACGTACAAAAAGATAGAAAAATGGCGGAAAGAAAGAAAAAAAAGGGTAACTGTGACGTATACGGTTTGCACGCTATTGCGGTCGAAATTGTAAACTTTTTTAATGCGTAAAAAAGTGGTTTTCGGTCTCATAAAATTAACTTTAGTAGCATATTCTGTGCCCACTGGTAATTAATATAAAATGCATATTTCATTACGTTTTACTTAAACAAAGTTTCAAATTGAAATGTGACGCAATAGCCATTTCTTATATTAAAAAAAATATAGGTGTAAACAATATCCTTCCACAAAAAATATAACTACACCAATGCAATTCAAAATACGAAATGATTTTTCTTTAATTAGAATTATCAAATAATAAATTATTGGTTACCAAATTATTCTTAAGCATTTTGAAAAGAGAACTGATTTTAGACAAAGTTTCAAATTGAAATGTGACACAATAGCTGTTTCTTATATTAAAAAATATAGGTGTAAACAATATCCTTCCACAAAAAATATAACACCACCAATGCAATTCAAAATACGAAATGATTTTTTTAAAATCAGTTCTCTTTTCAAAATGCTTAAGAATAATTTGGTAACCAATAATTTATTATTTGTTAATTCTAATTAAAGAAAAATCATTTCATATTTTGAATTGCATTGGTGGTGTTATATTTTTTGTGGAAGGATATTGTTTACACCTATATTTTTTTAATATAAGAAACAGCTATTGCGTCACATTTCAATTTGAAACTTTGTCTAAAATCAGTTCTCTTTTCAAAATGCTTAAGAATAATTTGGTAACCAATAATTTATTATCTGATAATTCTAATTAAAGAAAAATCATTTCGTATTTTGAATTGCATTGGTGGTGTTATATTTTTTGTGGAAGGATATTGTTTACACCTATATTTTTTTTTAATATAAGCAACAGCTATTGCGTCACATTTCAATTCGAAATTTTGTCTAAAATCAGTTCTCTTTTCAAAATTCTTAAGAATAATTTGGTAACCAATAATTTATTATTTGATAATTCTAATTAAAGAAAAATCATTTCGTATTTTGAATTGCATTGGTGGTGGTATATTTTTTGTGGAAGGGTATTGTTTACACCTATATATTTTTTAATATAAGAAACAGCTATTGAGTCACATTTCAATTTGAAACTTTGTTTAAGTAAAACGTAATGAAATATGCATTTTATATTAATTACCAGTGTGCACAGAATATGCTACTAAAGTTAATTTTAAACAAAATATTTGCTCTTTTCAAAATGCTAAAGAATTATTTGTTATTTGAAACTGCACTGGGATATTATATATGCTATATTTCAAGCAGCAATTTCTTTAAATAACTTTGCTATGTTTTGTCAATCTCTTCTGTTAAAGTATTTTTTTAATCTGCTATTATTCACATGGAGATCAATCACCTTTGATAAAAGTGCTAACTTAAGAAATTTAGGTAGATCAAGTCATCATAGTACAAATGGCACCAAAAATAGTTTCTCTTTGTCGAAATGCTCAGAACCATTTATTGGAATATTATATATGCTATATTTCAATCTGCAACTTTTTAAATAACTTTTGCTACTAGTTTCAAGTCATCATAGTATAAATAGCGCCGAAAATAGTTTCTTTTTGTCAAAATGCTCAGAATCATTTATTGGGATATGCAACTTTTTAAATAACTTTTGCTACTAGTTTTGATGTCTTGTGTTAAATA
The DNA here is from genome assembly GCA_028023455.1 of Epiperipatus broadwayi. Taxonomy (NCBI): domain Eukaryota; kingdom Metazoa; phylum Onychophora; class Udeonychophora; order Euonychophora; family Peripatidae; genus Epiperipatus; species Epiperipatus broadwayi. The sequence continues at coordinate 15,527,884 of JAQFVV010012401.1, forward strand.
ATTTTTTTAATCTGCTCTTATGCTCAGAATCATTTATTGGGATATTATATGTGTTATATTTCAATCTGCAACTTTTTAAATAACTTTTGCTACTAGTTTCAAGTCATCATAGTATAAATGGCGCTGAAAATAGTTTCTCTTTGTCGAAATGCTCAAAATCGTTTATTGGCTCCGAACAAAAAAGGTTGGTAATATTTCTACAAATATATTTTTAAAACTCTATTTTAATATTCTTAATTATTTAAATTCTTGTTGATTAAAATAACATCTTGTAACATTCTTGCCAATAAATATAATAATTTATTCTGTAACTGTACTCGATGATTATTTTAAACTACCCTTTAAACTTTCTATTTTAAACTTGCTAATATATTTAATTACTTACTATTTATTACTCTGTATGTAAGTGTTGTGACTTCTTATTTGCAAATAGTCTTTTTATATTTTAAGTATTAAATGTATATTTTTGAAAAGTTACTTGGCATTTTAATTATTTTTGATCGTATTCTTGATGCAATTTGAGAAATAGATTCTCATATAATATTCTTTTTAGCTTATATAACCGTTGCATTTAAATGTGATCATTTGCAAATATTGAAAGCTCCTTAATTTGCTGTTTTTGTCCGCCATGTTTCTTTGTCGATTAGCATAGATTTCTTTATTTTTAAAATTTTAATTATTATAGGATATTACATCATTTTCTTGTTTGTTTTTAATATAATTTATACTTTCCGTGTATTTCTTGGATATATATATATATCTTCAGTCATTTTTATTTTTCGATTTAAGGGAAGAAAGTTTGATGTTAGGGGGGGGGGCGGCAGGTCTTTCTTTTATTTTCATGGAATTTTTAAATTTGACTTTATAGTACTTTACTATTCTTAGCTTATATAACCATTGCTTTTATATCTGATCATTTGCAAACAATGACAGCTACTTTATTTGCCCATTCATATTTGGAAATGTTGAAAGGTAAATAATTTGATGATTTTGGATTTCCCACTTTTTTGTCCACCATGTTTGCTGTTGGATCAATCACGATGCAGTTATTTTTTAAATTTTAATTATTATTGGATATTACATCATTTTCTTGTTTGTTTTTAATATAATTTATACTTTTCCATGTATTTCTTGGATATATATATCCTCAGTCATTTTTATTTCTCGATTTAAGTGAAGAATTTTTTATTTGGGGGTAGGGGGGTAGGTGATTTTCGTATTTGCATGGTTTTTTTATTTTTTTTATTTGAATTTCATACCATTTTGTTGTTTTCTTTTTTATTTGTCATTTTTCATACACTTTCATCACTTTTTTATTTTTTTTTAGTTCAATTTCATAGCATTTGTTCATTGCTTTTTTATTTAGTTCAATTTAATAGCATTTGGTGTTTTTTTTTAACTTGTCACTTTTTAGCCACTTTCGTAACCTTTTTTTTTTTTACTTGTCAATTTTTAGCTACTTTCGTACCTTTTTTTTTTTATTTGTGAATTTTTAGCCACTTCTGTACCTTTTTTATATATTTTTTTAATTTTGAGCCACTTTCGTAAATAAATTTATCCCTTGCAGGTTTCAGGCTGGTTGTTGATGATGTTGCAGCGCCATCTAATGGCGGGAGTACACCGCCACCCCAACACCCATATGCAACCCAAACTGATATGCCATATTTTAAAATTTTAAATTACTTAAGGGTTAAATTTGACATTTATTAAATGTTTGTTTTTTAGAAAACAAGACACTTTCTAATTAAAAATAAAAGTAAAAAAAAAAAAAATCCATCTCAATATATATATATCATTTATATTAATAAAGTTATGTACTACCTTTCACAGTTCAATTTGTTCCTTTGTTTTATTCCTTTATATTTCTTTAATATTTGAATGCATTCTAGCTAAAGTGAAGAAACTATCACATTAGAGAAAATTGTCAATTCTTAGACGCAGGTATATTTTTAGCTTTCTAAAATTTCTTTCCTTGAAAAATAAATAAATAAATTGAAATGTTGAATCCAATATATTAATTCTAGTTGTTTCCACATTGCTTTTAAATTTACCATTGTAGATTTTTTTAGATAGCTATCATACATTTTAACATGATGGAATTTATATGTTGAGCCATTGCTTATTTTCCTTTATTTGCTAGGATAAAGTCAAGAAGATCGAAGCACCTGAACTGCGATAGTATTATTATTCACTCTTCCATTATTAAGGTGTTTACATCCAATAGATTATTCAATTATTCTCAAGAATGGTGATTCCAAATAAACAAAGTACAACTAATTTTCTCCTTTAGTTTCTTTAATAAATATCTCAATAATAGCTTTTTTTGTTGTTGCTGTTGTTCTCCACTTGCCAGAAAATCCAGTTTTGAAAACCATTGTTACATATATTTTCTTTTAAACAATTAACATTCAAAAAAAAATATCAATCATATAAAAAATATTAAATCAAAAATTTATTTGACAGCTTTATATATGTATATATATATATAATAACATTGCATTTATTTAATAATCACTACAAATAAAATAATCTATTTTATAATCAACAATTTATATGTCTTTATTTATCTATAATAAATATTCACAGGGATGTACCATCACAAACCAATAAAATAATAAATCCAAACAACTATAACTAATAACCATAAACAATAATAATATTTCATATATAAACATCAAATCAAAGAGATTTTCTTTTAATAACAACAAATGATTTTTTTTAAACTATAGGAAAATTTATCGATCTTTTACAATACCCCCTAATCCACTTAAAAATGTCTTTGCAAATAACTAATTATGAGATATTGAAAAACTTCTCAAATTTGTAATCTTTCTGAGGACCAACATGGTTTGAAGAATATTACTTTTCTTACTAATAGCCATATTTATTTTCTCATGTCTATCTTTCAGATCATCAAGATCTTTGTCCGAGTTTTCTTTAAATAAAAAAAATAATCAAAAGTGCCTTTTAATTCTTCTTGGAAAGAATTTCCAGTTTGTTGAATTCTGTGAAGATGTTTGCTTTGATTTACAAGATTTTTATATAACATTTTGGTATAATTCAATTGCTATTGAATAATTTTGGGATCAGAATCTAAAGATTTTGATATGATCTCCTTAGAGTCTGCCTCTATATCCTTTACGTAAATACTAACTTGATCATAAGCACTAACATAATTCTTAATTTTATCAATAACAGTTGCTACTTTATCAGATAATCTATTACGTTTCATTTGAATATCATGATAAATATCATCGGCTTGAGCAAGTCTTTGTTTTAATTCACTTGTTCTATGTTCAATTGAAAACAATACTCTGGCCAATTTTGAATGGTATTCATTCAAATTTTCTAAATAATCCTTTAAAAATTGCAAATCAGATTGATGTGATACAACTTCAACATTAAAGAATTCTTGAAAATCATTTTGTTTTACAACATTAACATTATCCTATTTTATATTAATTCTTTACAGTTTGACTTTAGGTTTACTTAAATCTCTTTCCTTTGCTATATTTTCTTGAAAAAAATCTTTATTAATCACATCATCACTTATTATTTTAAGTTTAATTTTGGCTGTGCCAATTTCTTTTTCCTTATCAATCATTCTTCTACCAAGATTCATACCAAATATCTTTTTCAATATCTTTTATAAAGTCTATACTTCCTTTAAGATAATAAAAATATTTTAGCTTCTTTAAGACATTCATGAAGAAAACAAAACTTCCCCAATGGTCCCCGCAGTGAGGAACACTGCCACGAGGTCCTCATTTTAATGGATGATTTGAACATCCAGTCACTGGAGTCTTAACCCCAGTTCTGGTGGTACCATATGGATAACTTCCTGGCTGTAAACTGGTAATGTGATTATATTCACAATTCCTAATGTAACCTCCATGATCCCTATATGGATTTTGTCTCCTATTATTATGATAATTTCTTGTGGACCTGTGCATGCGACCTGCAAATTGGTTTCCTGGTACATGATAATTTATATTTGCTAAACTGTAATTAGGGTTATCTCTTTTAGTTCCAGATGATCTATTACAAGTACCCTCTCCAGCTTTTAATATTCCCAGGATATCTGCTACTTCTTCAATGGTATGCCGATCTGCAGCCACCAATGTTTGTTCGATATGCCTTGGTAAATTTTTATGCAAAATTCGCACAATCTGGGTTTCTGATATTGGAAATGCAGTCAGGGTTTTGAATTTGGCCACCTGATGTTTAAAAAATTGTGTATAACTCCCATCATAAGAAGTATATTTTTCATGAGAAAGTCTATGGTGTATAGAATCCTGCTTGTCCTCATTCTAGAAGTTATTCATTATGGCTTCACGATAATCACCATAAATCTGAAGCCTTTAAAACAGAGATCTCCAGAATTCTTTAGCTGATGCATATAGATGGTTACTAGCAATTGCCAACTTTTCTTTCTCTGACAGGATACTGAGTATAAACAACTATTCTAATGTACTCAAGTATTCCATAGGATTCTCATGATATTTGCCTTTAAAAACCTTAACATTAATAAACCTCGAAGCATTATGATTCATATATGAATCACCAGAGATTTGGTGTGGAGAATCAGATCTCTTGGACTCCATCACATTTGCTCCATCATGAACTTTATCTAAACAACACTTACAATTTTCCTTATTTACCAATTCCTTAACAAATGTTTCATCTTTAAGATGACCTCTGTCTGCAATATTATCTTTCATTTTATTTTGGTCTAGCTCTACTTTATGTTCTCTCCATTGTTTTTGTAAATTTGATGTACATTCACAATTCTCTAACATAATGGTTTTTATTTGCTCAACTTTTACACCTATCTCTGAAACATCCTTTCATACCTCTATTTTATAATTTTTACAGGCTTCAATTCCACTATTATTCATATATTCTGAAAGGGATCTTAAATTTCCTTAAATTTGATCCAGTTTAACATCTATTTCCTGAATATGATTAGAAGTAACATCACGTACTACATTAATCCATTCATTTATATCCTGTAATTTATTAACATCAATCAGCTGTTCCTCTTGTTGCAATCCAACAGCAACCTTAACTTCAGCAGAGATAATTGTATGAATATTTTTAAATGAAGACTCATTATCAAATCTCAATGCTTGGAATTTATCGCACAATACTTTGCTATCATCAATAATCCTTTTCTCAAATTCCCCATGCTCTTTCTTAGACTCTTCAAATCTGGCTATGATTCCTTGATTTTCTTTCCTCATTTCACTGCTTACTTCTTCAAATTCTGCTTTCAAAGAATTAGCTTCAACCATTGTCTCTTCTCTGTATTTTTCCATTTTTTTTTCTCAAATCTTATCTCTAATCTCCTAACACTATCATCTACCAGCACTTTTAATTCAACTTTTAATCCCCTAGAAAGTTCATCAGAGTTGGTTTTCATCTCAGCTCTAAGTTTATCAGAGTTGGTTTTTAAACCAGACTCTAGTTTCTGGGAAAGTTCATTATAGCTGGTTTTTATTTCAGCTCTTAATATCTCTATTAAATTCCTTAAATCTAAATTACCACTAACTGGCATTTCATTACTGTTATCCATTATTACTAGAACTGCAATATTATATACTCATACAAAAAAAATCTATTATATATATATATATATATATATATATTTCTATGCAATATATTATATATATATATATATATATATATATATATATGCAGTAATTATCACAGATCAAGGGCTCACCATATCCAATCATTATATCCCAACAAGCAATTACTCAACTAAGCAAAGTACAAGCCTTTTAATTTTATTATACATAGTAGCTATCCAACAATCTAAATTTCAGTTGTTTGAACTCATGAACTTCTTGGTTTATATATATATATATAATCTCATCTATCACCATAACATCAACAAATTTCTCTAAAAAAATATAGATATAGAATAACAACTGAGATCACTAACATTTATTTATGTGTAATGATAATGAGGATTCTATACTTATACAATATTGAAATGGGAAATTTCATATCAAATTCAATATAACCTTGAAGTATTTAAAATATAATAAAATGTTCACATGCCTTAAAAATAACTAATTCAATAATATTGTGAGACAACTTTCTCACTGAAGATAATAGTAGTTAAGCATAAAATTATTAAATTGGCACCTATAAATATTATGGAACTTAAAACTTAATACCATTTCATATACATAAAAAAAATTCAACTCCACATTATTTTACTAAAATTGTACTAGAGCAATTTATCATCAACAAACATTCACTAATTGAACTTCATGTTTAAAAGTCACTCTTAATGGAAAATAAAACATTGATATGTTTGTTTTTCAAGCCTTAATTAATAATCAAATGTAATAAATTATTTGTCACCAACAATAATCAATTAACCAGATCCCTAAGTTTGTGGTGCCAAAATATGTAATAGTAAGAATATACTATGAACAGTCCTTTAAGAGTGAGCTATATATTTAGGTTATATACTCATCCATTCCTCTAAAGATCTGACAGATACTGACAGCCAAAAGAATGATTAGCATTTCACAATTTTGAGATAGATAAAAGAATTCAATTACTGCTCTTAAAGCATACAATGTTCCATGAACACTCAGATGATCATCACATTTCAGTCTCTCTAAGCTACTGCAACCCATAATAGTTTTCTGCAAACACTATTGCATTGCCCTGCTTACATCTCAGCTTTAGGGGCTATTATTTATAAAATATGGTCTTGCTCATCTTTGTGAGTTTTAGAGGCAAATATTATACATATATTAAAAAGAACTATATCTTACTCTCTCTGGAGTCTTAGAGGTAAAATCATGGCAGGACTACTGTTAACTGCTTCATGATAAATAGTAACTAACACTACAATTTGGGGTTGGAGCAGTGAATGAGATCAATCAGTCACAAGTGACATTAATACATCACACCCTCAAGACAATGACAAAAATGCCCCATCCAACATCAATACTTGCAACAGAACCAACCAAACTCCAACAAGCAAATATCCAATCCAACCTTCAAGATTATAGATTTTCTACAAATATGGACAAAATTATTACTCTATAATTAAACACCATCAATATAATTTTTAAATTGAAACTAAGCTGTTTCATGACTGTATTTATCTCTCATCATAAAAAAAATGCAATAACAGTAACATCCCCATCTAAACATAAGGCCCAAATATTTCTATATATAAAAAAAAATTATATACACAAAAATGCTTCTCTTTCTTTAAACTATACATCTCTCAGTTATGTGTGTATTTCAAGCCCTAATTAGCTTATTTCGAGCCCTAGTTTTTGCACCAAATGTAATGGAACGTATATATAAACATATTATGCTGACCACGTTGTGGCATTAAATGTAAAATAATGCTCCAAATGTTGGATGACAAATGTAATTGAATATATGTAATCTAAATGATCTCAAACAAAAATACATATATGAAGAAAGAAGGCCTCAAATGTTGGTTCCACAATGAAATGGAATGCCTATTCACAATTGAAATGGCCCAATCATAGGGAAAGCCAAATGTTATGGAATCACGATTGCTATATCCTCATAAACAAATCATAATGAATCAAATCTCACATTTTAGGCATCAAATATAATGAAATGACTAACAATAGTCCTTAATTAATCATGTCTGCATGTTGATGGTGCCAAATGTAGTAGAACGTATTTATCATCCAATTTAAATAATAGAAACATAGCACATCTTACACATAAAGAAAGAACTTAACAATCTAAATGAATCCAATTGTTGAGAAAGCCAAATATAATAGATTGTACAATCTAAATGAAAAAAGATAAAATTATCCCAGTTATATTTAAATAAATAGTTTATATGCCCTTCCAACTAGCTATACATGAAATAAATCCAAAATCATACAGAGTAATAATGAGACCTATTATTATAACTTATTCTTAAGGTTGATATGACTAACTAACAATATATTATACCGAGACAAAGTCGGTATATGTAAACACACACACACTCAAGCAATGTAAAATACTCTATTTTTATTTTCTTACAACTTATGATAAAAAATAGATATAGTTTTCTTTCCATACTTTCTAAAAATACACTTGTAAAATAAAATATTAATATGTCTAATTAAATAGTTAAGGCTTTAACATAATTTACTAAAATAATATTCTCTAAAATGAAAAATAATATGCCATTATAAATATCAATAAATAATTTATACTTGTTATGCCGCGGGGGTAACTAAAAAGGGATATTTTAAAATTATAATTGTAGTAAAAGTAAAAGCTTATAGAAATGATTTTGAGAAAGATTAAATGCTCGACTTTTAGCTAATGTAAATTACATTGTTCTCGTAAGACACGCACACACGTATGCATTCAAGGTGTGAATGAATATAAGTTTGTTAACTGAGATTGCAATATGAGATTGCCTAAACATAAGATTGCCTTAAGCACATGGATTGAGTAGGACACGGACCCCAACGACAACTCTAAGAACATGGAACTCTGGGGGGAGATTCGATCCTCAGATAAGATCCAACCCATATAAATATCAAGCAAAATCTAAAAGAAGGATTGGAAAAAAAAAGAAGGAATTAAAAAAAATTAATTAAGAGAAGCTAAGTCAAATTATCAAATTTTTGTTCAATTTAATTTAAATTACTTCGTTTGTGCTACCCGTTTTTAAGATGATCGATATGAAATTAATATTTAGAGCGTCGACTGTCATGAGGGGCTAGGAAACCCTTCAGTGATTGATCGACGCTCCGCCACCAGAACATCTCCATCGCTATGAATACTTAATAATATGACCATCTAAAATTAGTGCTCCAACCAGTTCAATAATGTTCCGTGAAACACATGAATCATCCTGATTTATTACGCTCAACTTTAAAAGAAATGGACAATCTCCTTATGGAAAACATCATCTCCCATGTTCAAACCTCCACTTAGTTAGAAGCAGCGGAAGAATAAGCCAAAATCCTAGGTAAACACTTTATTTTTTTTATGCTTTCATTCATTCCATACGTAAACTTTTAAAAAAAAAGGGCAATCTCATAATTAACTAACTTTGATTTCGCAGATTAAGCTATAAAATATTCCGTAATTCATTATATTTAAAAATTGTTATTGTAACTTATTAGTGTAATCTCAACCTTCGTAAAATCAAACACTATGCAATTCCTACAATTTAAATCTCAGGACTTTTCAAATATGAACTTTGACCCTAATTATTATCTTATAATTTATAACACTTACCTTCAAAATGTAATATAAAAAATGTAAAAAAGGAAATTTATATTCTATCATCCATATTTTACGATATATAATATGTTCTTTTCTGTGCGAGTGCGTAAATGCGTGTGTGTGCGTGTAAATAAAACTTTTAACCAATGTGCTTTTTTTTATTAAATAAATTTGTTCAGTATTTAAACAAGTCGAGCATTTCTCAAGTCATTTCCTATAATTAAATCTTTATTCTATTTGTCGTCTTGATTATTAATAAAGTTAGCATTTATGCAGATAGTTAATTATATTACTTTAGATTTATCTTTCTTAAACCTTGTTGCTTTAAAACATCGTGCCGTAAATCACGATGTTTATTTATTTATTTATTTATTTACTTATTCCGTAGTTAAGATAGATTTAAGAATTGGGAGGGCCTATTATAAAATATAATAAATGTCAATGAGTTGTAAATATAGCTGGAGTAAATAATTCTACCGGACGGTATAATATAGGGGGGATGATCTTATAAGCTTCTAATTGTTTAGAGATATAGACAAATAATCGCATTGGTCCCAAATAACCAATGACATGGTCCAATGCTTGGATCGATCAGTTAGTTAATCAAGCGTCTTCTCCATTGGTTATCATAGCGTCCTTTACCATAATAGTAATTTTGAAACAATTACATCGCGACCCTGAGCGACCCTATTGGTCCATGCTGGGAGTGGAGCTTGTGGGCGGGATTAGACTTCGAAATCGTTTTGACATGACGTAAGGTGATGCGAGAAGTTAAATTATAATTAAATCATCATATCTGGCGCCCCCTTGTATTGATAGTGAACAGTTATCGATAGAAGAAAATAAATAAAGCTTTACGCTATGTCATGTTTGTTTCGGAATCACAATCCCTATGTGATCGGGGGTCCTTAAAGGGATCCGGTACAATATATATATATATATATCAGAAACAAAGGGAATTCTATTGAAACTATTATACACATCCAATAAGTAAATTTATGTATATCTAAACATATTAATAAACATTGGCTTGATAAGTGACCCAAAAACTAAATAATAAGTGAAATACTAAGTTATTCTCCATTAAAATGTGGAATTCAATTAATTTCATAATGACTCTGTCACTAAAAGAAAAATAAGAATAAAATATTAATACTCTTCTAAATAAATTACCAAGGCATGACTTATAAAACAAATAGTACATTCTTTATTTTTCAATTATGATTTGATTTTAGGTAGTATCAGTGTTTTAAATAGTTTTTAAATACAAACTCAAATACAAAAAAATATACATATATACTTGCAATAAGTATATATATTAAATAGATAAAGACATATTTGTGCACAACAAGTATGCATTAATATAAACACAAATCCATATCTATATTTTCCAAATATTTACAATTAAAAAAAAAAAGTAAATTTAAAAGCATATTATATACAGCAAATATATAGTTATTGTTTAGGTCTGCATAAGAATTATTATATGAAGTAAAAAAAATGAAAATAGATAAATAAATAATAAAAAATTTTTATAATAAAATTTGCGAATATAAATTTCACTTTTATATATATATAACAACCCATATGCAACCCAAACTGATACACCATATTTTAAAATTTTAAATTACTTAAGTGTTAATTTTGACATTTGTTAAATGTTTGTTTTTTAGAAAACAAGACACTCTCTAATTACAAAAAAAAGTAAAAAAAAAAAGAATATCCATCTCAATATATATATATCATTTATATTAATAAAGTTATTTAATACCTTTCACAGTTTAACTTGTTCCGTTGTTTTATTCCTTTATATTTCTTTAATATTAAAATGCATTCTAGCTAAAGTGAAGAAACTATCACGTTAGAGAAAATTGTCACTTCTTAGATGCAGGTATATTTTTATCTTTCTAAAATTTCTTTCCTTGAAAAATAAATAAATATATCAAAATGTTGAATCCAATATATTAATTCTAGTTGTTTTCACATTGCTTTTAAATTTACCATTGTAGATTTTTTTAGATAGCTATCATACATTTCAACATGATAAAATTTATATTTTGAGCCATTGCTTAATTTCCTTTACATGCTAGGATAAAGACAAGAAGATCGCAGCACTTGAACTGCGATAATATTATTATTCACCCTTCCATTATTAAGGTGTTTACATCCAATAGATTATTCAATTATTCTCAAGAATGGTGATTCCAAATAAACAAAGTACAACTAATTTTCTCCTTTAGTTTCTTTAATAAAAATCTCAATAATGGCTTCTTTTGTTACTGCTGTTGTTCTCCACGCACCAGAAAATGCAGTTATGAAAACCATTGTTACATACATTTTCTTTTAAACAATTAACATTCAAAAAAATAAAGATATCAATCATATAAAAAATATTAAATCAAAAATTTATTTGACAGCTTTAAATATATATATATATACATAAATAATAACATTGCATTTTTTTAATAATCACTACAAATAAAATAATCTTTTTTTATAAACAACAATTTATATGTCTTTATTTATCTATAATAATTAAACAGTCACAGCAGATGTACCATCACAAATAAATGAAATAATAAATCCAAACAACTATAACTAATAACCATAAACAATAATAATATTCCATATATAAACATCAAATCAAAGAGATTTTTTTTTAATAATAAGAAATGATTTTTTTAAACTATAGGTAGATTTATCGATCTTTTACAATATATATATATATATATTGTAAGAGATGGAAAATATACCCTTGCAGTTTGAAGTTCTAGTATGATTTAAAAAAATCTCTTTGCATTAATTTTACTTAAGGATTTGTAAATAGGTGGTTATTGTTATCAATTGTTTTATTGTTATTTAGTTCAGGTTTATTTATTTATTATGATATGTGCTTTGTTTTGAGGTGATATTTTGATAGAAATGAATATATATAAATTCATGAGTGTGTGTATAAAGAAATAATTATTAATAGTAGCATTTAAATTGTTAATTACAATTATGTTGTACTTTTATTTATTTTTTTGAAAATTATAAAAGATGTAATAATATTATTCTGGTTGTTTATTTATTCATTTGATTTGTAAATTACATCATAAATTTTTCAATGTAATATATATGTATTTATTTTAAACAGACATTATTTTTTGTTTTGTTGTTTAAAAAAATATTTTAAAATCAATAATCAATAGTGTTAAATATTTTCAATCTGCATGTGAATTTATAGCAATAGGCCAGGAGATTGCTATGGGAAACACAGGATATAATCATCAGTATTAGGGATTATTAAAAAAACAGCAGAAGAAAGAAGTCATAGCTTTTTTTTCTGAACTACAAATTATTATTTTTTGGATGTTAATCTAATAATTACTGAATCAAGAGTAACATCAAATATGTTCGGCCAATTACAATCTTTATTATTTGAGGCATTTGCCTCTCCTCTGTCTAACTTATTATGCCTTTGGAATCTAATGGAATATGTAGCCTGAATTTAACCTGTGTTCATAAATAGATTTTGGAAAATAGATATTTATATATTTTATTGTAACTTCAAATTTCTAATGATCCAAATAATAGTTAACTTTAATTAATTATATAATTGAATATCAAGAAGATGATTGAAATCAATTGTTTTAACAACAAGAAAAAATCTATCAATTCAGCAATAATATTTATACATATTTTAAAATTATTTTGATAGAAGCTGGAATAGATATAATAAAATGCCTGAAATAACTTATGAACAGGGGAAATGAAGAAATAATTAAAAGAAATTAAATGGTAATTAAAATTTATCATTTTTGTTTTTGTTCTATATATCTATTATTTTTTATATAACATTTTAAAATATATTTATAAAATATAGACGATTGTAATATTCATAATTAACTTACAAGTTTATTTTTAAATGTTTAAACTTATTAACAATAGGGAAAGTCAATTTCTAATATATATCTCTTTATGTATTTTAAGAAATTGTATATCTTAAATTATGTGAATATATTGTTAAATGCCAATTAAAATAATGATTGCAAAAATATATGTGTATATTTTTTTAATATAATATTTGGGTCATGTTATACATACATATATATTAAATAATAGCTGTCATATGTTAATTTAAATGGAAAGCAATAAATTATATTTAATTGCATAGGAATTGTATAAATATATAAATTTTATAGAACCGTATTTATAAATTATATCATTATTTAATAATTATCGTAATTCTTCAATTATTATTCTCACAGTCTGATTACATTTTATTTTTGTCCACTAATTATTATAAGTTAAAATCTTTAATATTCCATACTTGTGTGCATTATATCTTAGTGCCAATATTTCATATGCTAGTCATTATCTTTATTTATATTTCAGTTAGTTGACTTTTAAATTTATTTGTTGGTGCAGATATTACTTATTGTTCATTGAGGTTTAAAATATGGCTATAACTTTAGTCAACTATTGTGAAGTTTCTATCTTGGTGTTGTTAGTTGTTGACTGGCCTTAGTATGTCAGGCTTTATTTATTATAGTTATTATTAATGTGCTGGATGGAGCGGATAAATTCCCCATCTGTATTGCAGTTGTCCATGAGTATTGTAAGCACATATTTCTAGGTACATATTGTTGTTATTTTTGGTGAGCCTCTCCATACATTTTCATGATGTGCTAAGACAAAGGTCCTGGCATCCTATTTTGGCTCAAATGTAGGTGTTATTTTGGAAGCCACCATGCTTTTGATATATTTATGCTAATTGCTCTGCAGAGTCTTCTTTTTGGGCCTATCACTCATGAGCTTTAATTAAAACTAAATTTCCCACCATAGTAGATGAAAGTGCTTGTATTTTTAGTATGTAATGTCATGATATGTTTGTTTGAAGTATGTGATTCCTTCAGGATGCACTCAGATATGTTAGTGTTTTAAAGTGTAAGAATGTTTGTGTTTTGTGCTATCATGATTTGTAATCATTCATAAACCAACCAACAATATTTTGTAATTGTAAATGTTTGAATTTATAAGCATATGACCAGTTAGTATAATCCACAAATATTACATGTATGCTACAAGTATCCAGGACTTCTGCAATGGAGGTGTAAGTCATTTAGTTATTTTTAAATGTTTATTTAGATGATTTACATTATGAGGATATTGAATTTATAACTTATGTGTGTATAAGTGACTTCTGATAAATGTCCCATTCATTGAATCCATTTAATATTTGCTTAATTCATTCATTTAGTTATTTTCTACCTTAAATTAGTAGTTATTTAAAAAAAATGTATTTAGAAAATACATCTATCACCTAAATTATTAATTTAACAAGCTATCTACAATTTATTTATTTGGCTATTGTTTTAATTTCATAACAAGTTATACAATTCCTATGTAAAATATAAACTGCAAGTTATCTCTATTGTCAGTAATTATTGTATTTGAATTATATTTAAAAAAATAGAACATTTGAAAAACAAAACAGTTTTATGTTTTCCATATATATATATTTATGCTATTATAAAAATATAAAATCATAGTCTTGGAATAAAGCTTATATCATTTGTTTTAAATAAAAGGTGACTTTGAGTTTTTATTTGAAATTTATTAATATTTTTCTTTTTCTCTTTTTAGTATCTTAGTTATTTTTTTCCTACAAGTCATCAGTAACTTGTTATATATATAATACATATTTTGCGGGTTCATCCGTGTTAAAAACTTTTAATATCAATATACTGACGTTTCGACTTGGTCACACAAGCCATCCACAGAGTTATAAAAAGGTAGAAAGACGGTTGTAGAGGCGCTACAATCACTGGTTTGAATAAAACATTAAAAATCCCACCAATAGCAAAAATGTTAAATTTAAGAATGTTTTTTAAAGAAATCTTTCCAAATAGGAGGAAGTTTGCACGTATCATCTCGCTTATTGATACAATCTGGCCTTTTAAGTATCTCAATGGCTTCTCTGATTTTGCATTGGTAGAGATTATCACATCTGGATATGATCCTGGTACTAGAAAAATCTATTTTATGACCTGAATCTATAGTATATATATATTATATATATATTGAGTACAATAAAATTACATTTGTTCCAATTTATATTTAGTAACTAGCAAATTGTTAATTAAGTTAACCCTGAAAAGTAATCCGTAACATGCTTTGTCAATGCTCTGTAGTATTTAAATTTATTTTACATAGCTAGCCACACAAACAGTATAAGTAATGATTAGAATACATTCAGCCATAAATAATACATTTTTATAGTATAGGTAATTTATTATTTGTAAATTTATAAATTAGTAATTTGTTCAAATCAAGTTAGACATTATAACCTGATTTATTATAACTCATATTCAATGGCTAGATTTAGTATATTTTATTATATTCATTTTTAAAGCAATTTCTTTCTTTGAACATGTATATGTATATGTAAATTACAATTGTAATTGCCGTTTTGTGAAAACTGAATTCCACAATTTAACCTTCAACTTATAGAGGTTTTTATTTTTTCTGATAACTCTTGGTGTTCTTTAAGAAATAAAAATTAATATATATATATATATTGTTTTTCTTTCATTTGGACATATTGACAAGATGATATTTCAACTATGAGAAAGGAGCTTGTTTAAATTCTACCCAAATAAATTGATGGCCAGTAAATTTAATTCTAAGTACCATTTTGAATTGACACAAAATTTTTCAGAAAAACATGAAAGGTAAGGTACATAAATATTGTTTCTAGATGTCATGATTTATGTTTGTAATATAAGATTTAAACAATTTTCCTATGATCTTATTCATTGCAATTTGACTAAAAGTTATATATTGAAAAAAAAAAAACATAGAAAAGAAGTTGAAAGAATAAACTCAACAATATATTTTTAAAAAACTATCCCAGAAATTATTATGAAATAATAAAATCTTTAATAAGATTAGTTGCATAAAAGTTATTTTATTTAAAAACAAATTATACAAGTGAGCTCAAAAATATTTTGTTTTATATACTATCCTATTATTGCTGTTATGGAATGAGTACTGTCGGTTTCCAATTATAGAAAGAAAGAGTTCTATTCAATTGTATTTACATTAAGAATGTTTTATTTGTTTAAAAATATTTATCACTGTAATCTCATAAAAATTGATGTTTTTTTCGTAATTTAGTTCAGTTTATGGCTTTAAAATTTTTTCGTAATGGATAAACTTAACTTTTTTATTAGCTTTTTTTTTTTTGGGGGGGGGGATGTTATATTGACTACAGTTCCCATCTTGAAAATTTATATAAATATTGTATAGTTTGTATGTATTTGGTTATTTGTTATTACAAAAGAATTAAGACAGTTGTAAACATACAAAAAAATATTCTAAGAACAATATATTGTCAGAGAAGATAAATCATAGTTTGAATCTTGTATATCACTACATATAACATGTAAATTCAAAGATTAATAAATCATATTTTGAGAAAAAGATATAATTTAAATACCAACAGATATGACTCACATAATTACTTAATATTGAATAAGAAACTGAGATTCCCAGTCTTTATTTTTTTAAAAATGTTTGGTGATTCTTAAAAATTTTGTGCTTTAAGAAAACAATGCACTAGTAAATATTTAGAATTTCCCCATTATTATCGTCATCATTATATTTAAATATTTTTGGTTATAATGTTTTTTAATTTTTTTAATAATGGTATCATTTTATTTATTTTCATAAAGTTTTATTCTTAATAAAATTCACTTATAAAAATAAGTTATGTTTAATATTTCTTTGTAACAAAAGAATTTAGTGGTAAAACTATCATGTGCTTAAGCATTGCAATAATAAAAAAAAATGTTTTATTTAGATATTAAATAAAAATCAAAACTTTCAAATTCTCTTGAGAATTATGGTGTTAATAAAATATTTTGTATGTTTATAAAGTTTCTTTTATGTGAACATGATAAATAGTCACATTAGTATCAAAAAAAAAAAAAAAAAAACAAGTCAACATAATGAAACAATAAGTATTTTTATTTTCACTTTTCAAAGGCATTTGTTCTGATAAATTTTGTTAATATTAATATGTTACACACACTACCAAAGAGCATGTAAAGAAGCCATTGAAATTATTAAAAAATATCTGCCTTAATAAATGTAATAAAACAACATACGAAATGATAGATGAGACTGGATTCCATGGATTTTCAACTTCAGACCCCACTGCACTAAAACTGGACTGACCATACAGAACATAGAAATATATAAAGTTTGTCAAATTAAAAAAAAAATAACCAATTTAATTATCCAACAACTCATTTTTAAATATAATATTTTCTAAAGTTTGTATCGGAAGAAATGATCAACAACTAAATCATGCAAGAACTGAGCTACAAGCCATTTTCTGTTACCAATATCTTGAAACTACACAAAGAGTTAATGTGTGGATGGTTGTATTTCTATTTTTTATCTTATGAACAACTTTGATTTAACATATATAACTACATATTTGTACATAATAATTTTATTTTATATGTTGCTAAAATATCACGGCACATATATCAACATAGTTATTGTTATGACACTAAACTGGTTCAGATAACTGAAATTAAATTATAGACTTACACACACGCATGCATATTTTTATATACAATAATTATAACTACTGTTAATTTAGAAATTTCATTTTAGATTCAAAAATGAGAAATCTTTTATTTGAACTTTTTTGTGTGATAGCTATTTACAATTGATTTGTTGGACCAACTGAAATGACGTTCAATAAGTAATATACTTTGATTAAAAACTAATGACTTTAAATTATTTTTATGTGTAATCAAGTGAGTGACAGAAAATGTCTTATCAGCGCTCTGATAGCGTTTATTACTGTTTGACTTGAGAGTTGATGTCATTTTTCCTATTAAAGTTATCGTTATTTGTTTTTAATTAAAAAAATCACGTCTTTCCCATTTTCGTAATAATAATAACAATAATAGTAATAAAATTATTAAATGCAGCCAGGGACATATTAATAAAACGGAAATCAAAAAGAAAAAACATAAAGAAATGCATATGTCACTTTAAAAGTATCATAGAATGTATATTTTAATTGAAAAAAATAAAACGTCTAATTGATATAAATATCTACCTATCTATTCATATATCTTTTTGCTTATTATCTAATGAATTTTGATTGAATTTTGGTTCATATTAAATATGTTTAATTTGTTTTTATGTCACTGACTAGTTTAGCTAGGCCATTTTAATATTTTGTACTTATGGTTTTTATTTATATATTTTATTTAATAGTTATTTGGTTAAAGGGACTGATACGATGTGCCTCATACATTGGGTTCAAGTATATGTTATTTGTATATTGTTATTTGTTTTTTTTTATTATTATTTTGCATGTTTATTAAGTTTAGATTAATAATTTTAAGTACTTTGGAAGTAATTTTCGGTCATTTTTTTCATGTTGAAATTAGAAAAATGAAAACATTAAGTAAAAAAAAATAATTAAAAATTATATTTATAAAAGATAATTTCATTTTGTAAAGTTATTCTAGTATTATATATATATATAAACTGTTTTAATTTTAAAATTGCAAAATGTAATTTAAATATGTGTTTTCCTGAAGGTTTGTGATGATGGTGTTCTAGTTGTATTTTTATATTGAACTATTTCCTTTATCTAATATGCATATCGAATGTCTTTAGAAAAAAATAACTTTATTTAAATATTCCAAATACATCCAACTGTTAATAATAGCATATCAAACAGGTTAATATATGCACAACGTTTTGAGAGGTATTATTCTCCTCTCTTCTTCGGGTGTTGCTGGCCTGACCAGTGAAAATACTAGCATGAGATTTGAACCTGGGTTCTTAGATTCTTGATTATTGCATTTTAAAGTAATGCTCTAACCAACTGAGCCATCATGCGTCGGTTAGAGCATTACCTTAAAATTCAATAATCAAGAATCTAAGGACCCAGATTCAAATCCCATGCTAGTACTGTGACTGATCAGGCAAAACACACATGAAGAAGAGGGGAGAATAATACCTCAAGAAATGTTGTGCATATACTAACCTGTTTGATCTGCTATTACTAACAGTAGAATATACTTGGAATTTTTAAATAAAGTTAAATTTTTCTAAAGACATTAATGCAAATAGTAATTTAAATATATTTTTATAAGATTTTATTACATTATACAGATTCATTGCAAAGTTCAAGATTGACAGATGTAGTTTAATTTTAAATTTGTTAGTGAAACAATTTAGGTCTAAAAAGTGTAGACTTTATTTTAAAATGATTGTTTTTTAAATATAATAGAGGATTAATAATAACAAAACATAACAAATTATTTTGTTGCTAGAAAGTTCGTAATACATTCTTGTACTGAAAATGACCACCACTTTACTATTGCACTAATAATAAGAAATAATAAGTACAACTTTTTCTTTTTTAAAATTGAAATTCTGAAACAATTCATTCATTTGTATATAAGTATAATGTATATACTGAACTTTAGATGTAATTAAAGGGGATTTTAACACAGACTTACACAAGCTCCCTTCAGCTACCCTTTCCGTCTTATATAACCCATACACATGACTACATATATGTGAAAAAAATAAATGATCTCAAATATAGTATTTTATGTTAAATCAGCACTCATCAGTTGGTCCAAATCATCATCTCAGTTTATATTAAGGTAGCAAATCTTTAAACATTAATGGCAGACTTCAATCTTCTCCATGTTCCAACTCTTCAACAATCAATATTATTGAAAATCTGATGATGGAATGTACAAAGCCCTTGTTGATGCCGATATCATCATCACACCCATGTTGACTTTAGGTGACTCTGATCCCTTATATATACGACCTTAGTATATCCACTTAAATATACAGAAGAGGGATAGACAGCATTCAATCTGACTCTGTGAAATTTGAATGTAAGTATAATGTATATACCGTATTTCAATTAGAGAGGATTTGAACACAGACTTTCAAGCTCCCTTCAGCTATCCACTTCTTCTTATATAACTGATACACATGACCACATACAGATAAAAAAATAAATGATCTACAATATACATATTTCATGCTTAACCAGCACTCATTATTTGGTCCAGAACATCATCTCCCACCCAGATATATAATATGAATGGCCAAATAGTTGGAGGGTGAAGAAGATTGAAATCTGTCTATTAAAGTTTGAACATTTGCTCTCTTAATATAAATTAAGCACTGATTATAAATATGCGTGGGAGATGATCCGAACCAATTGATAAGTGCTAGTTCAGCATGAAATACATATATTGGGGATCATTACTCTTTTTCATGTGTATATGTCTCAGTAATATAAGATCGAATGGGTAGTTGAAGGGAGCTGAAAGTCTGTGTTCAAATCCTTTCTAATAACAATTATTTATTAGAAACTTTTCAAATCTTAAGAATATTAGAACGTGAGGTAGTATTGTCGATAAGAAAGCATATATTAGTTTATGAATTTTTCAGTTTGCATTAGAGAAATCTTCCTTATTAATAAAAACTATTGTTTGAACATTTTTATTATTTTTAGATTAGTATTAATGATATTAAATAGGAACAATTTGTTATGTGTATATACTAGAATTTAATTGCTTTTTTTAAGCTACTATAAAATATAATACATCTTTTACTTAAAAAAAATACTACAATGTAAATCATTTAATGGACTGCAAAAAACGATTGTTAATAGAAAGAAGAGCCTTTGGTTTCTCTCTTATTGAGAAAAAAAAGCAAACAGTCTAAATTTCAAGTGTTGATTGCATATATTCTGACCATTGCAATTGTTATTAGTAAGTAATTATTTATATATTATACAAACAAGATTGGGCATTTTCAATATACTTCAGCCAGAATAAATAGTTTATTAGTTTTACTTTTTAATTTAAGAAACATGTCATTCTTCTCAGCTGCCCAATATTTTTTAACAGAAATATCACTTGAGCTTGCTTAAATAAATATTTACAATCATACTAAAGAAAATTAAATTACTGATTTTATCCCCAGGAAGTCATAAAATTGCCAATCATGCCACCAGTTGATGACTGAAAGTGGAGGTTACTAACAACTGCAGACCAATGCTTCTATTCAATAATGACAATTTATGTAGTGCTTACCACTTCAGATCAATTTCTAGTGAAATAAGATTGCATGAATTGGAAAAAAGAACTATTTAATAATAAATGTTATATTGTTGGACTTTGCATACCTAGAACAAAAGATAAAAAGACAAGTGATTAAAAAATGCATGTATAATGTAAAGCCACAAATATTGAAAGTTCAAATTGAGTGGTTTTCATTATAAATAAAAAGTTGAAGAATATCATTAGTGAGATTCGTAATTACTGAAGTTAAATACCAAATGCAGTTATTTCAAGTGTGTATCCCAACTCTTTCTCATTGTTGTAGAGAAGTAGTTAATTATTATATGTGTGTATAAAAGACTTTTGATCAGATCAAACAACATTTTAAAACTGTTATAGGAGATTTTAATACTATAATTGGTAAATAATAAAAAACTGAAAGTGATATAAATAAATTTGGATATAGCAATAGAAATGAGAGAGAGAACACAAACTTGTGGAATTGGCAGACAAAAAAAATCACATTATGAATTTTTTCCTTAAGAAAAATGCTAAACAAAAATTGATTTGGAAGTATCCATATGAATATGAATTAGAATTGAATTATATTTTGACTAACAGAATATTGTGCATTTCAAGATTATAGTATTCTTAATAACATGAGCACAGGAAATAACCATCAATTAGTGAGGTATAGGATATGTATTAATGGAAAAATAGAGAGAGAAAAATTTATTATGAAAAACAATAGTTGCAGTTGATATTCTTAACCTTCAGAAACATTCCAATGAATTTAAATCACAATCGGAAAATTGTATTTAAAATATTAAGGTGTTTGAGGTTGGTTTAGATTTGAATGAAATCAATAGGAAAATAATTGACTAGTAAATTTTGTATTGAGACAAAACAATTTATGATAAAAAAAGGAATATGAAAAATTATAAAAATAATTCATTAAGCATAAATATCCAGAGTTTTATAAAATGGTGTTAAAAAGAGTTAATAATGATATAAAAATATAATTGTGAATTAATAAGAAAAGTTATAGAACAAGTAAAAATCTCAAAAGTGTTAATCTCCTGCATTTAATACTTTTTCTGTATTGCCCAAAATTTTAAACGCAGAAACAAACTATGGAAACAAATCTATGAGGAAGTAAAAAACTCCAGCAAATGATGGAATCTGTAATCAGTATTTTTAAAAAAGCAGGTAAAAAAATAGAAAATTTTATTCAAAATGTCTAAATAATAAAGTTATCTCAGTTGAATGAAAAAATGTAGTAGTAATATAGATATTAAAGAAAAATGATAAAGAATATATTAGAAAATTACTTACCTAAAAGTCTTCTATAAGTTTTACACAAAACATTGCCAAAATAATTACAACATACCTTTAGCAAACTACATTTTAATCAATAAAAAGAATAAATTGAATTTAAATTTGGAATTAGGATAGTGGTTTAAATCTATGCATTGAGAGAAAATATAGAAAGAACTAGTAAAAATATTAGTTGCCATTGTACTTTATATTTATAGAAGATAAAAAGGAATTTGATTGTATCATCATGTTCTAACAATATAATAATAAACAGCCACTAAAATTGAATACGGCCATTCCAAATCTAAAAAAACAAAACAAGAGAGATGGAGAGAGAGAAACAAAAACTTCTCTAGAAATGAGTTTTCTGGTTTCTATATAAATCAATGCATGAACTACAAATACATACACATAAAACACATTGATGGTCTCATTTTCTGTTATGTGTTAATTTTTGATGTTGCCTTTTAGTTTCCCAGGAGAAAACTTTTCTTTCTGAAATATTTCAACACCATGTTTAATTGTAGCATTACAATATATTTTATTCTCTACCATATAGATATAAGATATTATCATCTACTGAAACATATTTATCAAAATTCAATAACTATTATTAGATTACATAGTGATACTAATAATATAAAAATTGAGAAATGTATATGATTCCATATCTCCAAACGTTTTGGAAACAGTTTTTCAAAAATATTTTGTAGAATAAAATGGAAAGGTAAGAGAGTTACAGGAAATAAAGATTAGATTTTTTAGATGACATGTTTGTTATTTCAAATAATGTTTCAGAGCTTCGGAAAATGTTACAATAGTTATCAGATAAAATAAAAAAGTAGGGCTAAAGATAAATGCTAAAAAGATTAAAAAATAATAATGATAAATTAGAAGAATATAAGAAATTAGCAACTACAAATAGCTTGGTTATATTATTAATACACTTCAAAATATAATAAATAAAATTAATCATAAAATTAAACTTGTGTAAAGTGCTTTTGGTCATCATCATCATTATTATCAACCATTATCAATCCACTGCAGGATGAAGGTATCTCCAAATTCAATCTATCTTCTCCGATTTTTAGCTTCTCTTTTCCATATCACCCCAACACAATTTCTTATTTTACCCATCCATCTCACTTGTGGTCTCTTTCTGGGTTTTTAAAATCTCTTGAAATCCAGTTTAAGATTGTAATTGTCCATCTATTATCATCTCTTCTAGCAATCTGTCCAGCCCAACTCTACTTCAGTCTATTATTTTTTCAATGAGGCAGTAACAACATCTGCTTGATCTCTTACTTATATATTGTGCTTTGGATCTCTTCTTGTTACTCCTAATATGCATCTCTCCATATTTCTTTGAGTGTTCTGAAGTCTTTGTATTGATGTTTTATTAAGTGTCTGAGTCTCAGATTTATAAGTAAGAATTGGTAAAACACATTCATTAAAAACTTTCCTTTTCAAACACATAGGCATATTTCCTTTTAATATCAAGTTGTTTCTACCAAAAGCCCTCCAACAAGTTTAATTCTATGATTAATTTTATTTATTATCTTTACATCTGTATTAATAAACTGACCAAGGTATTTGTAGCTGCTAACTTCTTCTAACTCATTATAATCAATCTTTATTTTCATATCATGAAAAAATCCATTGAACATTACTTTAGAATTTTTAACATCTATCTTTAATCCTACTTGCCTTCTTTCATCTGATAACTCCTGCAACATTTCCTGCAGCTCTAAAGCATTTTTTTGCAAAAACAACTACATCATCTGCAAAATCTAAATGAATTAAATAATCTCCATTTACGTTCAATCCTTTAGCTTTCCATTTTAATCCACATAATACTTGTTGCAGCACTCCTGTAAAAAGTTTTGGAAATATGAAGTCACCCTGCTTTACACCCTTCTCAACACTGATGTTCCTAGTATCATTTAGTAATCTAATTGTTGCTGTTTCATTTTTAGAAATATTATTTAAAATATGACAATGTCCTGGATCTATACCTTAATGATCCAATGCTTTAATTACCGAAGAAATGTTTATAGAATCAAATGACTTTTCATAATCTAGAAATCCAAAGTGTAATGGCAACTCATATTCATTTGTCATTTCTATAATTTCTCTCAATACCCAAATATGATCTACTGTACTAAAACCACTTTTAAATCCTGCTTGTTTTCTTGGTTGGTGGAAATCCAATGTCCTCTGTAGACGAGTTGTAATTATCTTGGTAAAAATTTTGTATAAACTGATAAAAGACTGATAGATCTGTAATTTCTAATGTCTTCTTTATCACCTTTTTAAAATGATAATATTAATACTGCATTGTTTCAATCATCTAGTACATCTTTATCATTTAGACATTTGGTATATAACTTTGCTAAAACAATTTCTATTTCTTCACCTGCTTCTTTTAGTATATGAATTATAATTTTATCATTACATGGAGCCTTCCCTTCCTTCATAAATTTAATTGCATGTTTCACTTCTTTATTTAAAATTCTAGACAATTTGGAAGATATAATAGATATAGGAGAAATAACTAAACGGAAGATATATCTCTGTACTCGAAATGAAACAGTTTTAGTAAATGAATTTTACTAATTGTTACACATGGATGAGAAATTAAAAGACTTAACATAAATGCAATATAAAGACTTCAAACCATTCAATGAATTTGTAATGAAATGTATCTTAGGTGTAACAAAAAGGGATCAAAATGAAATATATATCTGAGAGAACAAACAGGTTGTAAAATGAAACTGGATAAATTTGATTAAATTTTGAAAGACCATTATCCTGTAATACACCAACAATAGTTGAAAATGATTACTGTATAGGTAATATGTGTGTTTTAGGTGCAAAAATAATAATAAAATAGACATGAATGGAATATATTTAAACTTCTACAAAAATTAAAAAAATTATCTGTTTTAGTGTACATGTCAATTTTTTTGTTTGTATTAAGATTTTAGACCACAGTTGTCTTGACTGAACATTTATTGTAGATATGCTCAGGCAATTATTATGCGATTGTCATTCATTACCAACATAGTTTTGGAAAAAAGTAGGTTTATTATCTAAGTAATAATAGCAGTAGTTAAGTTTGGAAGGTTTTAATCTACTTTCAAAAACAGTTTATGTTTGCCAGTTTAATAAGATTAATTTAAGCTTCTAAGAATTTAAAAATCTCATTTTGTTACATTTTAAGTACATTACGATCTTGTCTATGTTAAGATATTAGACAGGAATAAAAAATGAAATGTATCTTTTGCTTATATAGTTTGTCTTGACTACACATAGAGAGAAAGAGGAAGGGAGGAATGGGGTCACAAATCTCTGATTAATTTAAATTTAAAAAGGCCAAAAGGTTCTCAACTATTTAAAACAAAAAGTACAGTCAGAATAATTAAAATATGATTTAATAATTTCTTACAGTAAAAAAAAGATATAATAATATTAATTAGTGGCTCAGGAATAAAAAAATAAACAAAATATATAATAAGTAAGCTATGGTTTATAAGAATTAAACCAAGCAATACTTATTGTAATCAAAATAATTATTGATTATATTTATAAATATATATTTATAATTAATGTTTCCAAGAGTAATATTTGATGGAAAAAATAACATAAATAATTTCTTGCTGGAAATTTTTTTTTTGTCACTTAATGTTGACATAATTGAGTGCATAAAAATGAATTGAGCTCAAATAAACATGTCAACACAGTTTTCATTTAAATATGTTTATAATTGCACTTGAGAATCCAACAAACATAGCATGATTTTCATTTATATACATTCACAATGGTACAAAAAAACTTATAAAATAAATTACCACAAAATAGCTGCTTTAATATTTCAACCAGAAATAAGTGTGTTTTTTATATTTCCTTCAGTTAGTTAATATATATATATATATATATATATACATACTCGTAAATAAACACACATACTTTTATATACAGCTGCCTTAATATTTCAACCCAAAATAATTGGTTTGTTTTTTATATTTCCTTCAGTTAGTTAATATATATATATATATAATACAAATAAAATGTCCGTTACTTCAAAACTATTGGAAGAATAATAAAAATAATAAATATAGCAGTAATTAACTATCATACATAGTCTTTCATTATGCAGAAGTACTTTTGGTTAATTACTTAACTCTCCTGAATGCTGTTACATTCAAACATGTAAAAGAAACAAACGTCATCAACTCAAGCAGCTTATCTATAAATTATATTTACTTTATTTCTATTTATTAAAATTGCTTCTTAGTTTTTTTTTTTTATGGTTTCTCTTTTCATGAAGATCTTAACACTTTTAAAGATCAAATTAAAATTTATATTTACATGTCCTTTCATGATTCAAAAATACTGAAGCAGTCATCATTCTTATTTCTACTTTTCACATGCTTGTATAACAATTTATCCTCCTTTAATCTTTTCTCAATAGTGCATCTTACATCCACAAAAATTTATACAGAACATTATTTTTTTGCTTGACAGCAATGACACATTTAGAATTATTCACTAACTTATTAACGTTATTTGTAACAAAAAATGAAACATTAAACATATCCTTACATAAATTCTTAAAAAAATTTCACTTGAGCATTTGAAATATATTGAATAGATATCCATTTTTTATTATTAATTTTTAACTCCTTTAAATCATTAAAACTCTTTTGACATTGACATAAAATATTGTTAATCTGTTCAATCTTATAAACAATTTCAAGCAATTCCTTGGCAAATATCTCAATATTTTTTTAATTTATCACACTGGAAACAACATAATTTTTCATTATGAAACAAAAAAGATCAAAAACTTGCCATTTATGTGCAAATGGTACTTTTGATTTATAATTTATATACTCCCTTTTTTGCAATGGTTTGATTATCAATTTAACACTTAATATAATATTATACCTTATAATAAATAAATCCAAATACTTAATACTTTTGTACTATTTATTTTCAATAGTCCATTTCAAGCCATTCAAATTATTTAATTCCTGTACAAAAAATTATAGTATTGGTACTTTTACAAATGAAAACATCAGCCACATACCTTTTGTAAGTTTAAATAATCTTTAAAAATACACATATCTAAAATATTAGTCTTGTATGTAGACAAAACAAAATTAAAAAGATAGTTTTATGCTAACATTAAAATTTGAGATTCATGTGCTTTGAGTTTATGACATTTGCTTCCATTATTTTTTTGAATTTAACAGCAGATGAAGAGAGTTAAGGAATGAACCAAAGATATTGCTGCAAATTGAAAGACTATATAATAGTTAATTACTGTTATATTTTTTTATTTTTGTTATATATATTGTACCTATATTGATATAGGCACATATAATTTTATCTAAAATTATATTATTAAAATAATCGTTCATAAAAGAAAAAAACATAAAATTAAACGTTGAAGAGTTTATTGCAGTTTGTTTTCATAAAAGATAAGAATCAAATAGTTTTCTAGCGTTAATTTTGAAATAAAAAGCTACAATTGATTAATCAAAAGGGGGGAGGGGGAGTCTTGGTTTGAGAAATGAAACTAAAGGTTTACAAAAGGAAATAAATAGTTTTTTTTTTTATTAGTATTCGTAAAAATATAATTTAAAAAGTTAAAACATACAAATCTCTTTTCATTCAAGTTTAATTAAAGAAAAAAATAATGTTAAAACTAATATATGTGCATATATATGTGTGAGTGTCAACAATAGAATAAATGTTATTATAAATAAATGAAAGTTAAAGAAGATTATCATTAAAAAACACGTCAATGGTTATTAATTGATATAAAACATTTGTGCATGGCTATTGCTAATTAAGCAATCTTTCAAACCACATTTATCAAATGATTATCACTGGAATTCGACAACAGATCTTTGCCGGGAATATTTCGACAACACATTGCAGATATAAATAGACTTTTTTTTATCGGACAGTAATCAGTTCACAAATTTATTGAGTGAGTGCAGTTCAGAAATTAATTGAGTCAGTTAACAAACAAAATGCAGTGTTGAGAAGATTTTGGGAATTCACGCCTCTCCACAACCTAAAAAGTCCGATGAAAACAACAAGATCTGCCCGTAAAATAATGTCAACATAACAACTTAGAAAATCTCCGTCAATATCTAATTGTTTCCAATAGTAATAATTGTGAAAATCAGGAAACTCATCAAGGAAAAGTCCCAGCTGGCTGGTAAACATTCATAATGGAAATATTTTCACCGAAAGCAGCCTCCAAAGAGAAAATTCTACGTCTACATTCAAAAGCCTGGGTAAAACATTTGCTTATTTCATTTATACTGTAATAGCCATTGCATTGCATTAATTCATATGACTCATTCAAGAGTCTAATTATATGAACTTTATATCATATATAAATGAACTATTGATATGTGTGATTAAATTCCAAATGCTATGTAATACTTTATTATTATTATGCGTGTACATGAGTTAATATGTGCGTGATCATTATATCAATATTTATTAGTTAAATTAGAGTGTTCTGTTATTAAATCTATAGGAATATTTAAACCATTTAGAAATGTTAATTTAAAATATGCTGTGTTTTTTTAGAATTATAAAATGTTTAAATTTAGTAAATAAATGTTAGTTAATAAATTATCTTTAAAATTAAACTTTATTTTCGGTCAATTCTTTTTATCAATTCCTTTTATTAAATTCTTTTATCAACTCCTTTTACAATTCTTTTATCAAGTCTTTTAACCACTAATTAAGTATAATCTATTAGTGATTACAAACAACTGAGCTAGTCGTGGATTTAGGCGTTGAGTTAGTGGCCACTGTTCAAAGTGCATTGTCTATTCTTTTAGTATTCTTTTAGAATAAGCAGCTGGCACCTGTGGTTATACACAAACAAAAAAGTGCTTTGGATGTGGTGTTCAACTCAACAGCCGAGAAGAAGCTATGTCCTGGAAATGTAATGTTAGTTATATACTTTATAGCTATTGTTTGGGCATACATACTCTCCGAGTATGTTCTTCTCTGCCTAAGAAACCGGTGTTTCAAATGCACACATTCGAACATGGTTCAATATATATATATATTGTAACCTTCCAGGTTGGCACCAGAAAGAAATGTGGGAAGGTCACATTTGTGCTAACAATGGCTGAAAGTAAGTAGTTGAGAAAAATGAATTGTGATATAATTTAATATTTAAAATTGAGTTTCTATGAAAACTAAACTTAAATTGTGATGTAATTTGCTAGTTGAAATTAGGATTTTAACAAAATCAAAATTTTAAATGGGTATATTGATTGGTGGAGTTTTGGACTATATGTTTAGTGGTAGATGTTTGTGTATAGTAAAGGATTTACATATAATA
Source organism: Epiperipatus broadwayi (assembly GCA_028023455.1). NCBI lineage: Eukaryota > Metazoa > Onychophora > Udeonychophora > Euonychophora > Peripatidae > Epiperipatus > Epiperipatus broadwayi. The sequence continues at coordinate 15,557,950 of JAQFVV010012401.1, forward strand.
GACAGACACATAAATATAGTATTAATTAGAATTTGCTTTAATATATTTTATTTATAAGTTACTGATTATATATTGTCTTAGAATCTTATGTTTTAAAAATGATAAAGATTATTTGTAATAGTAAATAATATTTCTAAAATTAATAATTAGTATTTAATATATTTTTTTTTTATTACTATGTTTATTATATTTAAACATTTTATTGTTAAAATTTTTATAAATAATATTTCTGGCAAGCTTCCAAAGTTGATTGTCATAGAAACACAAAGGGCGTGAGTGGAGAAAAGATATAGAGTGTACAACTTGAAAGTAAAAAAAAAGACTCTGAGGAAGAAGAAAAAAAAACTTAAAGGAATCAATAACTCTCTAAAAGTATTACAAATATTAAAAAAAAAACATCGCAAGGATTCTAATGATATGTTTATGGAAAAATTTTATTATACTACTGGAGTAATAAAACCATGAAGAGATAGAACAGAGGGAATATCAGCCCCAAACTTCTATTAAGCTATGGTTCAGGTTTGCTACCTTTTCAAAAATACCTTGATGTCACATAAGATAAGTAATATAATTTATTTCAAGATATTGCCGAAAGTAAGTAATATTAAAATGGCAAAATTGTATAAAATAATGCTAGCACAATTTTTTTCATTAGACGCTAAAACCAAACGCCTAATATTAAATTCTAATCATTTTTTTTATCAATCTTCTGCAAATTAAAATTTAAAATAAAAAAAAATTATCACTTAATTTCATAACCAGAGGATCATTTTCTACCGTATAACTTTGCTGGTCACGTATATATAGTGAAATAATGTCAATGCATGCAAATATCATTTTTAACGCCCGTCACGGAATTCTAGGATAAAAAAAAAACTCTTATCATTCTTAACAAGTTATGCTTAACAATCGGATAGACATTTTTTTTATGTTATAATTTACCAATGTTTTTAAAATTAATATGTATGTTTCTTTAACTTTCGACCTTCAATTTTTTTTTAAAAAAACTTAATATGTAATAATAGGATATTGACAAATATTTTTTTTGTTGGTTACAATAGATGTATAAACAATTTTTTTTTGTTTTTGTTTTGTGTTCTTTTAAAAAAAAAAAAACAAAACAATGTAATTTCATTATCATTAGAGTATGATAAGTTATTATTTTGTATGATTTAGAAAGTATATAATAGGTGATTGTAGATATTCGGATGTGTGCGTGATGCTATAGATTATTATTTTAAAGATGTTGTATTTATTATGCAATTTAGCTAATGAAGTATATTTAAAGGAAAATAAAGAATTAAAACCTTATCTGTTGTAAGTTCGGTATATATGAGTTATATTGAATGTGAGTTGAGGGTAGAGATGGTCAAGGGACACTTAGATTATGTAGATTAAGTTTGGAGATATTCGTTAACTCTTAAGCATATAGGTATAAGTGTTTGGTTATTATTGTTACCTGCCTTTATTTATTTTGTATAGTTACTATTAGATGACTTACACTGATTGTAACAGATAAGTGTTAAATAATTTTTTTTTATATAATATGTAAAAGATGATTGATTTGTGGCATCATACAAGTTTATAAGTAATCTAATAAAATATATTTTATGAATACATTGTGTTTACAATATAATCAAACGCACATATTCAAATATGTATATGATTAACATATTAAATAGTAGTCAATTTTAATTTTACCTTAGAAGAGATGTAACTGGTTATCAAGGTGCATAAATAATATTTTTTTTAAATATAATTATTTCTTTTGTCTTTTATTTTTTTATTTTTTTTAATAAATACTTTTAATGAATTAAAAGTCCAAACGAATTGCTTGACTATTTAAGTTCGATTCTCTATTTTCACACACACAAGTATAGTTAACATAGCATAGAGATTTACCAGTAGAAGTCAATTTATTTAAATTGTCTGGTGGTAATAAATCTCAGTATTACAATGCCAATAATACATTTTACTTTGCTTGGAATAGATAGTGATATGGATATAAAGGTAGCTGTTCCTAATTATTATCTATCCTATAATAAATGTAATAATTGTCAATTTTGCAATAGTTTTGGTATTAAATAGATGCTCTGAACATATTTAAATTAATATTATAGTATTATTGTTTATAGATATTTTATCATCCTTGTTGGTCTCATATATAAAGACCATATCCTATAACCTCAACTGAGCTAAGCCATAGAACAATTTATAATTATAAATTTATTCTATCTTGTATAGAATTGGTGCCTGGGCAATTATAAATAAGTGAAGAAGATGGAGGTTATAGGTGGGGGTTAAAGTGACCGCCTAACTGGTGCTTGATATACGATTAGGCTAAAGTGCCCGCCCAGTCGTGGGGCCTGACAATCATGGGATCTTGATATACATTTAGGTTAATATATATATATATATATATATATATATATTGTAATGATACTTATTAGTATAACAAATACTGTAGTGATGATGATCAAGAGAACTTCAACACTTTTAAGTTCAATCTAAATTAAATTCAGATGGCAGTTTCTTTATAAAAATACTTCTGGATAAATAATTATTTATGATCATCACCAGCTTGATGTACATTCATTAATTTAGCATGTTCCCCAAGGTAATGCATGATTTTTCAGGTGCAGTGGTAGATTAATTGTACATGCTTGGACTGTGTTCAAAAAGCAAATTAATTGTATTTGATAACAAAATAAAGTTTATTTATGATAAACATAAAATATATATGACAAAAATATTTTGCTTATTCACTTGCAAATATCTTAAGTGGCCACATACTTCTAATTCTAGTGGTATAATAAGATTCATTTACACAAAAAATATTTAAACTAATAAAGTCATAAATAAAATTTTTAAATGTAATTATAATTATTATTATTTTACCAAAATAATTTTTTTATTATGATTTTGTTGATATTGTAAGCGTACAATTATACTTGTAATACGAATTTAGTTTTTTTTAAATTTTGCATGTTGGATTATTATAGTAAATCAATATAGCACTAAAACATGCAATAACCACAAAGCTAAAGATGTGAGTATTAAATACTTATACACCAAGGCACAATCGGATCCACCATACAATTTCATCTTCATGCAACACCAAAAGAATATAGGACATCCATATAAACTGCAGACAATCAGCTTGGTTTGCAGGGAGGCAAATGATGTAAAACACAAAGTGAAAGAGGCTTGCTATATAGCAATGGATTGCAGCACCATAAACTGGAAGGAATCATGCTATTCTCTATCCAAGAAATGAAATGCTTAAAAGTTGCATATAATTAAAATAACAGCAATTGTACAAAAAAAGCTATGGATATGAGAACTGTGTCTCTTGAAAGTGCTCGGTGTATGATTTGATAAAATACTACATCTTTAGCTTTGTGGTTATTGTGTTTTTAGCACTATATTGATTTATTATAATTATATTTGTTATGTTTTAGATAAAATATGTACAAATCCAGTGCTTTTCTATTTTAAATAACATTCTTGGTTATCAAATACTATAGATAAAGGAAATGACTCTTACTATAGGCAAGTATATGCTAGGTTTTACAGCAAGATCCTTTTCTTTCTTGTGTCATTGTTTTTTTTTCATGTAAAAAGTAACATTATATGTCACATGCAAAAAATGGTCACATCTGGATAAACAATATAGTTTCAAGTATTCAATACGTTTTCTGTACATATGACAATTACTTTTTTATTAGCAAATATTGTCGTAATTTCTATATTAGATTTAGTATTAAAAATCATTTTAAATGGTCAGACATTATTCAGAAATGTAACACTACTCTAGCACATGAAACTGTTGAAAAAGTATTTTAACTAGCAGTCTTTTTTTTTTTTTTTGAACTAGAGGCAAAATCAAACTGTTACATTAGAATTATTTTTTAGTTTGATTATATTATTTGTTATTTTGCTTCCACTATAAAAAAAAACTCCACTACTATCCCAGCATTGTTTCTCTTCTCTGCCTGGAATAAGTCTGAATTGCTGTCTACTCCAATTAAAAATTCTTTACTACACAGTTGCTCAGAAGACCTATTTATACTTTTGCTTAATAGTAAGGATATCATATCCCATCATTCTAAGCATTAAATTCTACATTTTTTATTCTTTTTAATCTACATATTCATCACACTGAATATTTTTTCTTAGCAATAACAATAAACAGTTTTGTGATTGCAAAAATTAGTTAACTCTGCATTAATTTACAATGGAATGTTTTTCAAACACCTTTCTCTTAAATTCAAATACAGCATTTTAATTACACAGATATGTGTTTTTTTTTTCATTTATAATTTGATAATATTTGTTTTCCAAATAATTATCCAATAGCTTTAACTTTTGGAGCCGGAAAAAAAGAGGAAAAAAACATGACCCTTTTCAAAATCCATTTTCTTGTCTATCTAAGTTTAATTATATATAATTTTTAATAAAACATCTAGATTTATCTTCAAATTTACCCCAAGAATCAGACAACTTATTTCATTAACTTTCTTTTTAAAGGTAGATCTAAAAGATCATAAAGGATAGTGTACCTTCTTCTCTTTCTTCTCTGCTATAACTACACATTTTGCATATGTGTGTACACATACTACAATGCATGCATTATACAAATCAATTTATTACTTAGCCTAGTTTCTTTTATTAAGCTGTCTTTAATAACTTGATAAGAAGGCAGTGTTGTAAATGCATATGATATTACTTGCAATTAAGTTTATACTTATATATTATAACCTTCACTTCCAACACCGCTTCTATACATTACATGAGTGAAATGCCCAGGCGCCAGTTCTATTAATGAATAGAACAATATAACAAGATATATGATACAAAATTATTACTGAGACGCTTCAATTAAGCCTATGTTCAGCTCAGCTCAGTGGGAGGCTATAGGAAGTTCATAAGATATATGATTATAAGTAAATGAAAGAAGAAATATTACAAAACATTAAATATAATGTAAATCCTTTTATTAATTAATTGCGTGATAAAGAATCACAATGTTTATTTGTACAATCTATTAAAATATTCTTTCAACTTAATTTCTTCCTTCATCCAAGTATAACATATATCAGCTTGCTATAATTATATTACTAAACAATTCTATGGCTTGGCATATCATAATCTAAACATCTACTTTAATGCCAATCAAGAAATAAACAATAAGATCTCAGGGAATTTAACAAACACAGTTGAATTAAATAAATACATTGGCCCATAAGTTATAATTCTAACTTATGATAAAATGTAATGAAACAAATTGACTAAAATATTTTACTGTGTTCCAATAATAAGATAATGACAGAAATAGGGTATTTTAATCTCATGTCATCATCTAACAAATATACTGACTTGGCAACCTTTCTAATACGTTTATCCAGTGGCAAATGTTCCTTATAATGTTTGAATTAAGAAAACAATAGTGTCAGACACCAGCAGATTTAACCTTTTAACCGCTAATTAAATCATTGGTTGTATGAGGTAAAAATCAAAGCTTGTAATTGGCCAACTCACAAACTGAAGACAAAGCCTATTGTTAAAACATATTCGCCTATAATATTAAATTCAACTCAGATACGTTTATAAAAAGTATATTATTAATTTTTTCAAGTTGTGAAGAGAACGAAAGTTCTTTCAAAAATAAATTGCTATTTATTTATTCTAAAATATTCAATATCGGCAACATAAAAGCTATAATATAAACAAAAAGATCGACTTTTACGTTATAGAAAAGTAAATATTTCTTTTTACTACATCTTCAATATTTGTACTAAAATCTTCAATATTTTTCGAAAATAATTTTGTTTTTTTATTATTCTGTCTGAGAATCATTTTTAGTTTCCATAAATATAATTTTATAATACTTAAAATTGGATTCGAAATGAAAATCTCAGCGTTTTTCTTTATTTTCTTTGATCAGGTGGTTTCTTTGTTCTTTCCAGCCAATCAGAATGTCTTTTTCGGCTGAGAGCTTGCTAAGAACCAATCACAAATAATATTCTTTCTTTGTTTAGGTTTAAATGCGTTTTTTTTTATTTTTTACTTGTAAAATAAGTCGGAAGAGGTCACCATCATACAGAACTTTTAAAAATCTCTTTAAAACGTACCGAACGAATTTTTTAGCATAAGAATCGGCTGAGTTAGAGTGACGTCAACTGCTTACGAGAGGTCGCGTCAAAGACAGGCAAAGTGTTAATATTATAACTCTAAAATAATACATCTATTTTATAATAGATTTATGAAATGTAGAGATGTGGAAATGGAAACACAAATGTACACAAGAATAACTCAAGGCACAGTTTTTTAAGATTTTAAATAGCTAAAACAAATCATTTATTACAATAAATTTTTTTTTAGCTTAACATGATATTTTTCAATAGGATTACTTGTCTCACAGATTTCAAATTATCCAATAAACTTTGAGCATAAGTTTGGGACTATCCCCATTATATAGCATTATTTATACCCTTTGAAAGCAAATTAACAATAAAACTAATATTCTGACTTCGAATATTCACTTTGCTTAAATGTTTCATTTAATCATAACATTGACTAAATAATATATTATATTATTGGCACGCTAAATATTTTGAGAGGATATTACTATTGACTAATAAAATAAATCAAATTAACTATATTTGGCCATCAACAAAGCAACTTTTTTTAACTAATGAAACAATCATTTTTTTAAAATACATCTACCTTTTCACACATAACAATGAAATCATATTCATTCTGATGGTTTGATGATTTATAATTCTGTATTAAATAAATATACCATATTTTAAAATATTTGGTTCACATTTTAATTTCAATAATTTTAACTCTTTATATTCGCGACATTATTCATATTATGCGTGTGTGTGCATGTGTCAAGCAACAATAATAGAAAACAATCTTTTCTACAAACTCTCCATTCATCAAGAGAATATTAAATAATTACTTCATTTCGGACAATGTCATAAACCATCAATAAAATAAGACACTATTATTACATCAAGAATTTGACTTAGCTATTTATCTGGCCACATTTTAAATAACACGGAGCTATATTTTCATGATTATACAGACTACACGTTCAAAGGGAAATTCACATGAGGAGTAAATAACTCTTTACCTAATACTCCTACAATAATTAATCTAATTTTAAATACACTGTTGGTGGGGAACCTCTTCCTCATCACCAAGACTCTAAGAAAAACATCATGTAACTTCCTAAATATCGTTTCATAATATGCGTATAATATAAACTAGGTTCTACTCATGGAAATTATTAAAACATACTAAATAAGCAAAATCTTTTATCCCTACAAAATATTAGAACACAATCAGATTATTTTCCATTCACCAAGCTCTTCTACATGTCTAACATTATATTTACACACTGGCAGATAAATACACACAGATAACATACTAATCCATTCAATTCTATAGAATACAACAGCATCTGAAATCTATACATAAAATATTCACAAACTGAACTTTATTAAACAAATGTCATAATTACGCAAAATAGACACACACTCGCGTGGATAATAATATATACAAAAAAATAATAATTCTAAGTTATATACTACGCAGATAATATGGTAAATAAATAATGCATTAAGGTATTACTTTTAATTCAGAATAAATTTTAAGTTACTTTTAAATTTCAATAGTTATAATTATTATGAACGAACTTTCCTTATCATATTTAACAAACTATTTCAGTTATACGTTCCTTGATTTTAAAGCCAAAACTCTCATTTTGAAATAATAAAATATATAAAATAAATGCAACCCTCTCTTTAATGATATAATAAAAAAATATATTTCTTTTCTTTACGTTCGTAGAAGAAAAACAAGACACATTTGTATAAAATCAATTGGTTACCGGCACATCCACCGCCTGTGAGTACGCATTTGGAGATGATCTAGAAGATCATAATAACCCAAATTACAAATTAAACATAATAATAAGTATGCCTACCTATCTATAATATACATTAGTAATGACAAGCAATAAAAAAAATAAAGAAACAAAAGTTATTTGTTTTGTGACTTAAAATAAACGTTCGCTTGCAAAGTTTTACTCCGGGTTTATGAAATGATATGGGGATGGATTCCAAGCTGAATTTAAACACAAAATGAATTTCTGTAGGACAACTAAAAAATATAATCATAACTTAAATATGCTTAGCACCTCCAATGTTCATAGCCGAGCTATTTGAGTTTACTATATCACATATAAGTAATCAATTTCCCTTTTATTATGACAAAAATATGACATTTTTAGCTACTGTTGAACAGGAATTTTTTTATTCATTCCGTAGTAGTTTTAAATTAAGTACGCAATTATTCTTAGTAGTTTTCTTGAATAGCATTTGACACTTTATAATCTATTACATGCATCATTTATTTTTAAATATTGCCAATTAAGATACCATGATTCATTAGCAATTCCACAATTTATATTTCATTATTATAGTGCATTTTTATTGAAGAGAACAGAAATTGCACATCTGACTTAAGTAAATATATTTAATGAGGAGATTCCATTGGTTATTTAAAATAATTCACATTTTATTTCTTTTATTAAACACATATTATATTTAGAAACACCAAATAAATAAGTAATGTCACTTTTTGTAATTAATTTAAGCATGGTGTGATATATATCATAATACACATATCCTTTTGTTTGCATTTAATTTTCATAAAAGCATAATACAGAAGAGAGTGAAAAATCCAAATAAATTCTGAAAAACAGTCCTGCATATGTTTCCAAGATATATTAAAGAACACACATGGATTAATTATATAACAATAATGTTCACACACTCTATATTCTTTCTTAATTATAGATAAATAAAGTAATGCCATCTTAACACTAATGATATACATTTTAAAAATTAACAAGCATGAGGTTGTTAATTCAAATGTTTAAATTAAGGAGAGAATGAAAAACTAATGTACCTTGTAAAATTTATTCTTGCATCTGGAATAAAGACATTCTTCTGTAATTAATTTCCTAAGATTTTTTTAGAAGTTTACTCCAAAGTTTTTTTTTTTTAAATCAATTTGACTTCAGCAATTAATGAGCAATTTTCTGGATGTAATTAAAATGATAATGAGCAATTTTCCACTGGAAACTATCTGTTAAATAGAATTTTCTTTTCTTTTTTTAGCAAAGGTCATTTCCCTTTCCAAGGTTACTCCCACGTTTTTTTTTACCCAAGCTAATTACATATTCAAAAAAATCTTTTCTTAAAAAAAAAAATCATTCTGATTTTTTAGAATTAAATCAAGACAAAAAAAATAATAATAAAATAAATAGCTTTTACAAACTTGAAAGACATGAATATTAATTAACTGTTAAACAAAAATGATTAATAATTTATTTAATTTGTAAAATAATTCACCTATCTAATATCCATTGCTCATTGAAAAGAAATATATATCTGTTAAATTATTAAAGATAATTACTGTAATTTAAATGTTTTTATTGTGAATGTACTATTGTTTGCTGTTATTAAAAGATGAAAATGAAATGAAACATAATACAGACATATATGCATGCACATGTACTGCAACCTAAATATTAAACTATCTTAACTAAATATAATTGAAATGGCTATTAATTGTTGACAAAATGATAAGTATTAATGAATAAAGGATTTTAAAACCATTCAACCAATATTACACTAACATAAAATAACTTTGCATCTTTCTGACAAAATGTATCAATTCCATTAATAAACAACCCTTCTTCCTTACATTAAATACTTCATTAACCACACTAATAATAATGAGCACTTATAAAGTGGTTAATCAACTGCATAAGCCATCCATATCTAAGCTTTAAACAATTTCCAGCAAAAAAAAATTTAAAATTCTAAGGCTATTTCATTTTTTTTAATATAATATAACTATTTAATGCAGATACAAAGCATCTCAATTCCTTGTGCCCATTCAGATGGTCACAATATATATATATATATATATAATATTATATGGTGATTAAAATACTTTTAAGAGGAAATTTTTATTTTACAAAATGTCTAGTATAGAAAGAAATATTCAGCTAATTATATTTAAGATACAATTTTATGAAAACTAAAATTGATATCTTATTTTTTATCAAGAATAATCATTTAGTGTAAAGTCGTTAAAAATGAAGAATATATATCAGGTTTGTTTCTGATTAAAATTTTGAATTATATACATATATTCAAATTTCATTAACGCTTCTAATGATTCAGTGATGGTAAGATGTGTCATTTCTTTTGAGAAATGAATAATCAGTCTGTCAAATTGCTTTGAAAGGATGTACATATTTTTGTATTTATATAAAAGTAATTCAAAATTTTATTAGATAAGAGATACCATTCTAATTTAAATGGAATTTAAAATAAAATAAACAAATCTTATTAATATTATGATTAAAAATCTGCACCAGAAATATATTTATTTAATATATATATATATATAAATTTTGCAATCTGGAATTAATTTACAATAAAATCATATATAAGAGTATGAAGATTTTTGATTAAATATTTATTTGTGTGATATATAAAAAATACTATTAAATGAATAAAGATGAACTGTTATCTCAGGACAATTAGAAACATGCGGTGTTCATCTTTTACAGTAACTTGCTTGACTTGCATAATTAACATGACTGTGTGACATTCCATTAAGCATTTTTGCTTGACCTGTAATTTTATCTCTAAAAACAATAGTTATGTATTATTAAAAGATAGAAGTCAGGTTAATTTGAGATACTCAGATAAGTGAGAACACATTATCCAATAACAGTGAAAGGCAAATATCTTAATGTTGTATAAAGCACAGCCTCCATTGAGAAAATGCCATCCTTCTAGGACCTGTGATTCATTAGTTTATCTTTATTTATTTTAAGAATATTTTTCTGCAATTCACACCTAAAACTTTAAATAGAATTTTTAATTTTGATAATAGTGTTACATTTAATTTTGTTCTGAACTAAATCCAGCTTTGTCACTTCTGATTCTTGAGCTTTTTATGAACTCTTAAATAATAAAACATTTAATTACTTTAGGTTAGTAACTTTACATCCATTTACCAACAAAATAGTGAATTTTTATCTGCAGTGGCTAAAAAATCACTATTTGAATTAAAAATTCTAAAAAAAAATCCACGGGTTTTGTTATGTCAATATTTCCATGATTTGTGGGCATTATAATTAAATATTTTGACCATTATGATAAGAAGTTCTGTAAAATTGTATTACATCTTTCTGTATATCATAGTACTTTTTAAAGGTAATAAAGATCAATGAAATTAAATGAGATTCATCAGAATGAAATTGCAAAAGCTGATTAATTTCTCATATTTTTCAAATTGTATGGTGCAATTGTGAATTTCAATTACTAATAATTTGTCCTTATTGACATATTTTGTATTAATCTTTATCATTTATCTTTATTGTAATATGTTTATTTTAGTCTTTGGACAAATGATCAATGTTAATGAATTATGGAATTTGAATCTTTGATTAAATAATGATGTTGCTAGGGTTTAGAAAGCTGTATTATAAAATAAAGAAAGTTATAAACATATATCTATAATACATTTTTACAGTGGTATGTTCTTGCATCTAAAAAAATTTGTGAGAAGTATATGGAGTAATAAATATCGAATGAAATTTTTATATATTTTTTGAGATGGAATATAGTAGTAGTAGTTGTAGTAGTAGTGGCAGCAGCAGTAGCAGTAACTGTAGCAGTAGCATTAGTAGTAGTAGTATTAGTAGTAGTGGTAGTAGTAGTGGTAGTAGTAGTAATAGTAGGAGTAGGAGTAGTAGTAGGAGTAAGAGTAGTAGTAGCATTAGCAACAGCAGCAGTAGCAGCAGTAGTAGTAGTAATATGCCAATATTGACCCAATTTGTTTGGTATGTTATAGAGAAGATAAAACCTTGAATCATTTTATCCATACCTGCTCTGCTCTGCAAATTTACAGAGACTTAAATTTCCACAATCATTCACAGTTCAAACACCACACTCCAAATATTAATTGAAAATATTCCTAAAAGGTATTTTACTACACTTCCTCTCACAATTTTTATCTTGTTTATGCTATCATTCATAAGGTGTCATTTTATGTTCAACCTCACATTTTGTAAATTCCAATCACTGTTTATAAATAAATTAACCAAAATCAAAGATAGAGATCATCTAATAGCTCCTATTGATATTGTGACATCCATCTGGAGTTTCTGAATACCACTAAAACTCACAAACAGCATAACATTAGTTCATAATAGTTTATAAAAATGAACTCACAAAAGCTTTGGCCACTTCACTTTAGAACTATTCCTGCATAATCAGCTTGTTAGTGTCTACTAATGAACATCATCCCTCACAGAACTCCTATTATAACTTAATGCAATTAATGTCTATACAATGTAAAGAAGTAATAGTAATAAGAATGTAACAATTAAAACAATATATGCTAATAAAATAATGTTTAAAAGTAATAGCAGTAGTAGAAGTAGTAATTGTTATAGTAGTAGTAGGAGCAGTAGTAGTAGTAGTAGTAGTAGCAGCAGCAGTAGTAGAAGTATCAGCAGCAGTAGTAATAAAACAACAACAACAATAATAAATAATAATAATAATAACAGCAATAATAATAATAATAATAATGATAATGATGATGATGATGATGATGATAATGATAATAATAATAATAATAATGTACTTAACACTCAAAAAAAGTAAAAACAATAAAAAAACTGAAGAGCACAAGAGCTCAAAAACAGAGGAGCACAACACTCCATCATCATTAACCAGAATTCAAATGTAAGTCTGGTCACCAATGGACATCACTCCTATCCAATTAACCAATGAAACTCCAACAATATACAACTTATACAATGAAAACCAGCTAGAAACATATCTTGAAATGCAAGCAACCCCCACATACAATCATAATGAAGGTCAAAATAACAGTTTTTAATGGGCAAGATTTAAACTCAGAAAACAAACTACATCAACTTAGACAATAGACCAAAATCACACAGATGCAATTCTGGAAACAAAAATATATAGCAGATCACAGATTGCACCTTCACACTGAATGCTTCTTTGCATGGTCCAGAGACATGCCATCATCTTTAGGTGGACCTGGCCTACTCATAACCCCCAACCTTCCCATTCACATCATTCAGGATCATATATATATTAATGCAAATTTATTGATAGCAACATTTCATCACTATACAACCGCTATCAACAAAATTTTCACCTGCATCCCACCTGAAAACATCACCATACCAAACATTTTACTCACCATCAACTAACTTCTGGAATCAACTCCTTACCCAACTATCATCATGGGAAATTTTGGCATGAAGTACACAGATTTTGTTTCAAAATGGCTGAATCAAACAGCAATAACACTCATGGGTGCTAAGGGCTTTCTATCACCAAACACAGTAACATACCATAATAACCAATATATATCTTTAATCAATCTTTGCTTCTATTCACCAATGCTGCATCATTACATCAGCCTCAAACTCAATCCATCCCCATTTTCAGACCACTATGTTCAAACTGAAACACTAGATCTAACTGAAGCAACGAACTATATTACCACATGGAAAGTCAACGAGAGTTTTAATACTGGCATCCAATCCAAAATCCCTTTTTTCTGAAACATATATTATACTCATAAACTTGAAAGACTGCAACTAAGTGCTATGCAGAGATATTAGGCATACATAAATATATTTTCATTTAGTATTTATCATATCACCAGAAAAATGCCTCCACTCTCCCAGCTTTTAGCTCTGGCAGATGAACTTCACAAGAAGATAACAATGTTTAAACCCTTATATATATAATCTAACCCAGGAATATAATAACATGTGTGCAGCACATAAAGACTACTTAGCCATCAAAAAAAGCAAATTTAACTCAGTCAACAGCATACATGGACTAGAGGATACATCAGGAGGTCCATGGGTTTACCCTCTGTGATTAAAGAACTTACAGTACTTCAAATTGGAGCAACTATACATGCAGTGCAAAGTATGATCAACCCTATTTACAAGTATTTAAAACACAAACTTCAAACACATCAATTCTTCAAACCAGCTTCCAATTATTTTGCACCACCTGAAACAAATACAGCATTTACCACTAGCAAATTTGCTTCCAAACTTGCAACTCTGCCTAATGCATCTCATCCAGACACAGCATAACAAAATTTGTGTACGAGCATCTTAGCCATACAAACTACTCAAGTGTTATGTAATCTCACAACCAATCACTCAATATTGAAAATCTATATCCAATTGTGATAGTACCATTTAATAAGAAACCAGCCTCAATAACCATTCTTAATAATATTTGGCATATTTCTATGGGCCCAATAGCCATCAAGATCATTAACAGAGTAATTAAAGACAATATTGAGCCATATCTTTTCCCTTTGATTTTACCATATCAGTTTGTAAGAAAGCAATCATCTACAGAACAGGCAGTGATTTTTTCAAAGCTGTATTGAGCTCAGTGTGATGCCAAAAAATATAGCTCAGTTGCAGTCCAAATAGACATTGAATCAGCTTTTGATTCTGTGGCAATTGAGATATTAATTGAAATATTGGTTGCCATAATAATACATCATACTCTTGTATATGTTATAACCAACTTGCTGCTGAATTGGGAAATACATATTACACTCAGTGGCAAATATTCTATATCTTTTACTCCCCAATCAATCTCACAATGATCTCTCCTGAGCTCTTTACATTTTGATTTTTATATCAACCTTCTATTAGTGAAAATCCAGCAAACATTCATTGGCACACAAATACCAAACACATCTCAACAGATAATATCTTCCTTTCATCTAAAAATACATAACAGCCTTGCGTACAATACTACAAGAATTTGTAGCTAACATAAACTCAATGTTAATCTAAATAAGACTTCAGTTTGGTCTCTTTATATACAAACAATACACAGGAATATATGGGGGAAAGCCATTTGCATTTATGTGATTTCCTTTTTATATGAGTGCATGTGCAATGAGTGTCAAAATCCAAAACAAGCTTCTCTCAATATACTCCAAGATTCAGCTATTTAACAAACTAGTCACAACAAAAATCACCTATTACTCACCTTTTGTCACTTTTTGTGAAGGTTTTATAAACAAAATATCTTCTCTCTGCAATAAGTTTTTTGTGGCAGAGGAAGACAGGGTCAATATCTGCTAAATGTCTTACCAGACCACCCATTCACAATGGACTGGGACTTCATAACATGTATATTTTTCATCTGCAGAAGGTCACAAACCTAATAGTAGCTATGGTCAAACACTTTCCAATGCTTCAATGTCTTCTTCAAATAACATCAACAGATAGGTCACCCACTGCCTATGATCATCAATTTATATAAAAATCATATCTCCACAGATATCTCTTCAAACAATATGCAAGTTGTCATACTGGCAAATTTACTCATTAATAAATTCAAATCTGAGCAATGACACCAATCTGACAATGCTTAGAATCAACAATTACTTTGTAAGTTTAAATAATGGTCTCTCGAGCCAAAATATTAAAACAATTTTTTTTTTAACAAAGAAGTCTTTTCATTTACTACATCACAAAAAATATTGAATTTTTTTCGTTTTAGCTCGATTTGTATAGTATTTAGTTCAACATTTTTTTATCACTAGATATAAACTCTAAATTATAAACTATGTCTGTATTATTTTGCTCTGATTTTAAGATTTCATCACTACTTAAAATGTTCATTCAATTAAATTGATAACTTCCTTTTTTAAAAAATGAGAATTTTTATTTATTGAGTTAGTTATTTAATAAAAAACAAATATGTATTATTTATGTATATTTTTTTAATATGTATTTTCTTTGATTATTTGTAGGTGTTTTTCAATAGTAGTAATACTTATTTTGATATGATTCACAGATTTAACAACACAAAAAATAATAAGTTTTACAAAGTTTAATTCAATTGCTAAAATATTTCTGTTCTTTGTATTTGATAATTTAACATAATTTCTCTAACATTTTAAAAGTAATTAAGTGAATAATTTAACATATAATGAAGACATTTTGACATCAGTGAAAAATAATAAATTCTCACTAACATTTATTATTTTTTCATCTAATATAACTTTATTGCTCAGGAATTCATAAAAAAATTGTGTGCCAGAAGTAATAAAGTTGGGCAACAATCCATGGATTCTGAACTCCAGGTTCTGCCACCCTTCCATTATCAAACCATGCAGGATAAAATTAGACTTCATCAAGAACGATATGAATTAGCTAGCACTTTTGGTGCTTAAACGTATTATGAACGTCTGAATACAAACCGTATATATCTTTAAAGATTACATAAAAATAAAGTATGACACAGAAAATTAAACAACAAAGAATATATAGATTGTATAAATGACTTTGGATATTAAGAAATATAAAAAATATTGGATAAATTAATTGCTGAATAGATTGCTAGACAGGAGATATAATTTATTAAAAATCAAACTTAAAATAATAATGGAACTAATACTATGTACATATATATAATATAATAGTGCTTTATTTTATTTCGATGTTTCTCTGTTTTATAGAATAGTCGTACTGTTAGATTGTGATTTATATATAAAATATGTACTTATTTGCTGCCAAAAACAATAGAAAATCATGAATATTGAATATTAAAGCTTAAAAATCTTTTTTTTCCTATTCCAATTTTTATATATTTTATGATTTTTTTATATTCAGTATAATCTGGTATATCAACAACAGCAGAACATGTAAAAATAATATAATTGATATTTGTTTAACTCGACTTTTAATTTTTTTCTTTATTACAAAATTATATATATATTATAGCTGACAGTCTTCAAATGCAAATAATGATTAAAACATTCTTATGTCAGTTAATATTTGAATCAATATAGATAAAAAGGTAATAGAATAAAGTGCAATTTTATGTTGTAATGATCTTCAGTTAATGGAATATCATGAAATACTGTTAGATTAAAAATGTCATTTATTTTTATCACGATAACAATTTCTTTTAATTATCATAAAAAATAAAGTATCACTTTAAAACAACGTGACGCTTTAAATGAGTTAATTAATGAAATTCAATGCGTTTTTTTTTTTTTTTTTGTAATTACTTTTTACATTTCTAGCAATTTAATCGTGGTAAATAAAAATACATTTTGAACATCTGTCCTTAATTTAAATTCTATAAATTATTTTAAGTAAATATAATTATTAACATTCTAAAAGTATAGTTAAATCAATTTGGAAGAATAAAAGTTTATAAAAGGAAAAAATTAAAAGCAAAATGTTTCTTTTGTTTAATCGAAATAACAAACAATTTTATTTTATTGTTCAAAATATTACATGTGATTACCATAGTTAAAAGTGTAGATTACTAATGTTAATAAAGAACTTAATTTTGAAATCACTAGATTAATTCTAATTACGCTAAAACAAAATTGAATGATTATTAAGTTCAGTCCGTTAGTTGTCCGAAAAATCCCATAATCTCTAAGCAGTTATTTATTTTTCAAATAAAAAAAATTATTCACCTATGATTTTACGACATATTTTACTTTCTTAATTATAACTAATTAATAACTTATAAAAATGTCAAGTTTATATTTATTAAACTTTGAAGGCAAATATATAAATTAATCAAATGCATAAAGTTAAATCATGGTCTATAATAAATTAATTATACAACACACTACAAATCTTAAAATACTATAAACAAACATTTGACTAATAAAGCTCTAAAATAAACAAAACATCTCATTATAATATACAATATATACTATATTTCAAATGAATAAATATCCTTCAAGTAATCCTAATTATATAATATAGCTATAAAGATTACATGTATATAATATCAAATATTTAAATCGAAAAGATTATGATTAAATTAAACCGTTTGAATAAAAAAAACATTCATGAAAACATAAATTTAAATTTTTTAATTTATAAAAATTAGAAGATAATTTTATTAGAAACTATATTAGATGTTATATTTGCTTTTCATATATAACCATATTTTTTTCTTACATTTTTTTCCAGATATTTTTGGCTATATTATTATCTGCTGCATCTATTTCTTATACTACTTCTGAATTTATGTTTGTTTTCATCCAATCTAGCATTCTTCATTAAACACTCACAGGCTGAAATTTAGCAGTGATAAATCAGCAGCCTGGCAACTATCAACTGGTAAACAAATCTCTTCCACCTTCAATGCCAAGTCACCCAACTTCCTCAGATTCCCCCTCATGCTGCCTCCTAAGAATATGAGGGTACAGGTCCAAACAATTCTGTATCAAAGCATATCATCCACCTTCAATGCTATCACAGGCATGTACCTCTCCCTTTATGGGAAAGTCATCCTCCTCAATCTTTTAGTGTTTCCTAACATGGCATATTACCTCCCCATTGTTCTACCTACACATTCCTTTATATTTAAAATCAATTCCCTTTGCAACCATTTTCTCTGGGGAAAAAGGGGGTGGCCATCAGCCTAAAAAGAATTTGTTTTCATAAAAACCTCAATGGGTTGGCCTGCACTCCATTGACACTCTTCTAATCCAGAGATCTCACAACATTATCCTCACACTCTTAAGTCACTTTCCTGCCAACCTTGTGCATATCATTGTCACACCCACTGACACTCCTCCTCCCAGTGGCAGGTCCAAGTCATGGACCTCACTCATAGCTAACATCCTTCAAAAGGCTGGCTTTTTTATATCATCCATCAGTGGCAAACTAAAGTACTGGAGGTTTTAAATCAGACTGAAGATTTCTCCATTGTGTCCCCTACATACCTTGACCTTACCAATGCTCAATTAATCCACAAATTCAAAAGGTGGTTGGTCCCTTGAGGCAAAATTTCTCGATTTCCTCCTCAAAATCTATCTTCACTCTCTTCCCACAAATCAATTTTTGGTCAACTATAGAGGTTTCACCAAGATCTCTCCCATATGCCAGCTCTGTAAAACTGACAATGAGACCCTCCAGCACTTCCTACTAAAATGTTCCTTTCTGCTTAGAGTGAGACATGTCATCAACTCCTGCCTTCTCTTGCACAGGAATGCCATCTTCAACCTCCAAGAATCCATAGAAACAGGGGTCTTTGAAACTAATAGATTATCAGTTTTCCTCATCTATGCACTCTGGTTGCTCTGAGGTGCCATCATTTTTAACTAGAGAGTCCAATCAGTGAATCAAAAGCTATTGGACCTAATTTGCTCTCTCAAAACCAGAGATACCAAACTAGCCCCACCCTCACTCCTCACAGACACTTGGGCAATCCTCCAACTCCCATCCTCTCAGCCTCTGTCTTGGGACTCAATTATTCAAATGTTTGTGACCCATGCAGTGCTTGCCCAATGAAAACATGCATCTTAGACAGGCCTGGACTACACACTGTTTCCCCTTTCCATTTCCCATTCCCTTTTCACATATATCCTTCCCCTCTTACCATGTTGCTTCTGAAATTTCAATTTATCACAAAATCACTCCTTTGTAAACCATTTTCTAACTATATTTGTATCTGTTTTTTTTTATGAATAAACTTTTATCACTAAGAAAAAAAAAGTATTTTACTTTTCAAAAGTTTTTAATATCAAATAGATATTCCTCTCCTCATATCAACAATGAAATGTTCTATTTGTTAAAAGTATTCTAGAATTTACATGATTAATTAAAACACAGATCTAATGGTGATGAATATATCTCTTGTTGCGATATTATTTCTGGTCATTTAATTTACCCATAATTTATTAGGAAAAATTCCATTTATTTCTTAATATTCATAATATAAGCATATATATTGAAAAATTATTTACGTGTAGGTATATAATCTGTGTCGAATTATTTTTAGCATTTAAGATATGTTGAAAAATAGTTTGAACTTTGTCCAATATGTAAACAAATTGATTTTGATTAATTCATAAACCATTTCTAATTGGCTACTTTTCTTTTGAATTTCTAGGAAATTTGTTATGCAACACCATCAATTCCTATGGACCTACTTTAAATAATAATATCAAGAATAATCTCACATTATAATTCATTATTGCAAATATTTTGTGTAATTAATGTAACAAAATTGTTCCAACACGGTCTTTATATTATAAATATGTTGTAAATTTCTTTTATTTTTGTTTGAACTTTCTTACTTCAGTTCTAATTTGATAACTAGCATAATTTAGTAAATTCATTAAAAGATGAAATATCTTTATATCCCCTGAAACTCCCCAAATAATGCATTTCCTTTTTCAAATATTCAGACACCTTTTTCAAATATGTTTTCAAAATATTTATAAATATTATAGCATTACATTTAATCATTTCTGCTGAAACCTAGAATTTCTGGTCTTTTTTTTCAAAATATATTGTAGATTTTTACAACCACTATGTTTTAATGACTACTTTTGAAATTTCTTTTATTTTATTCAAACTTGTTTTGAACTTCAATTTTAAATATTTTTTAATTACAATTTCATTATTTTCAGTGCTTTATATGCTTATCTGAATTGACAAACAATTATTAACCTTTATAAATTCTGGCACATTGTATTGCTCCACATGGCAAGAGGTTTTGAAAATACTCAACATTTGACTTTTGTATAAAATCTTTATTTTATATTAAACCACAACAAACTGGATTTGATTTTCAAACTTCATTTTATAAATGAATAATATTTTAACAATACCATTTGATATTTTTGCTATTCAAAAACTGTCTAACAAATTAAAAACAATATTCTATAGAAATCATCAACAATTCACTTTCAGAAAATGAATAAATTCTTTTTTATTTTAAGTGTTTTAATGTGAGAAAATAAAGGTGAATTTATGATAAAGCTATCAAATTCTGCTTTAAAATGTGATATTTGTTTTGTAAATATTACAGTGTTTAAAAATATTTTGACACCATGTCAGTTCTGACAGTTAATGATGTTATACATGCCATTGTTTTCTTTGTCTAAATTATAGTCAAGTTTATTAATGTCTATTTCTAAAATTAAAGATAAATGACTAAAATATCTTTTTTGTTTTAAATAATACAATTAGTGTGGAAAAATAATCAAAAATATTTTATAAATAAACAAAAATTATATTTCATTTATTCCAAATACAACTAGATAAGAAAAAATAATTGGCATCTGGGAATTTTCTCTGTTATAAACAATAGAATAAATGCTTTAGATCTAATCTGACTGTTCATAACATACTTATCTCTTCAGATTTTTTTTCAATTAAAAGATTAATAAAAACAATTCCACAGAAAAGTGGTTGACCTCTTATGCTTTGTTGGAAAACAACAAGTATATTTTCTAATGAATTTGAAAGTTATCAAGTTCATAAACTTTTCAAAAGAAATATTTATTTGTCTGAGTTAATATTTAAAATATTCTATAATTAGTGATACAGAAGAATAATTTGTGAGGTTTCAATTACTTTTTTGTTCATTGTTTACTAGATAAATTGAAGTTTTTCATTACTATGTATCAGTAATATAATCAAATTAAATTCCGTAAGATCCAAATATATGTATAGAATTATTGCTTTTATTATTTAAATTATGTACAAAATCATGTTATTTAATTTTTAACCTGACATAGTTGTTATCATCTTATGTTATTTTAATAACATTTTTTTCTGTATAATTATTAAAATAGATCCATTAGTGAAAGTAGCAAAAGTATATCTTAATATAATAGTTTTTAAATTGTATCTATGTTTTTTCACTATGTTAGAATGATCAGTATTTGTTAAGCATTTAAAAGCATTATATCCTAATTGTTTATAAACAATGAAATGTTCAATACAGTTTCTACTTTAATATCAAAAAATGTACTAAAATTTCTTTCACAATAAACACTAAATTTATATAAATTTATTTTAAAATACAGTGAAAGCATAAACTATAGTGTATCAAAGTAGTATCATACATGGGTATATTTATTAAAAATGTTTTTTTTTTTTGGTTTATGGTGAAAGCATATACATTTTATTCTTTTTTGGTAGCTTTTCCAAGTGTAGTGGGCAATATTTTGCATAATAAAATATTTTCTAAGCATAATTTTATATATATTACAAAATTCTGGAATATACTAGAAGTTGATATTGACTTAAAAACATCAAAACAATTAAAAAAAAATTGTAATTTCTTGATAACAAAATCACTATTACACTTCTATAAGAAAAAACAAGTTATTGTAAAAAAAGAAATATCATTCAAAACATATTTAATAGCAGTAAAATTCAGACATTATATTTCCTTTACTTAAAAATAAAAATACAGCACATTTACATTTTTTTATTCTTATTGTTCCAGTGAATGAATGAATGAAAAACACTCAGTAAAATATATGTAAATGTGTCCCTCAATTCATTAATAATTATATTAATATTTAAAATTTCATTTCACTTATAACCTTAATTTATATATGCACACAATACATATAAATCCCACCTGTCATATATATATATATGTATATATATATATATATATATATATATATATATATATATATATATATATATATATATATATATATATATATATATATACGCATGTTGGAAAATGTATAATTGCAGTTCAATAAACAAAGCATATTCTATTGTAATCAAAGTTGATCAACAGAATGTGAACTGTTATGTGCTATCTGCATCTGTACATTCATGGTTTCACTCACAACAAAACCTCTTATAATAAAAAAACTGTAACACATTCCATGCTAAATGATATAAAATTTATTTTAACAAATAATACCTACCTATAATTGAAAGCTTATTTATTGTCTTAATACATTTATTAATAGATCTCTCTCTCTCTATATATATATATATATATATATTGTAACGGAATAGCGTTACATATATATTTATATATATATATGGGAGTTTACAATATATATATATATAAATTAAGTTTGATATCTGTATTTGTTCCACAATTTATGTTTTATACAAATTAATATATATATATATATATATCAAAATACAGTAAAATTTACACAAATTATATTATTTTTTGAAGTACTTTCAACTATACATTTTGTAATCTTTATCAACTATATAACATTGAATAATCAAAATGAGACAACCTTTAACAATACCCATAGTTTAATTCAGATTTCCCACAATTCTATTTTCTTAACATTTGATGTTAAGATAACAGAATTGTAGGAAATCTGAATTGAACTATGGGTATTGTTGAAGGTTGTCTCATTTTGATTATTCAATGTTATATATTTGATAAAAACTACAAAATGTATAGTCAAAAGTACTTCTAAAAATAGTGATATATATATATAGAGAGAGAGCAGAGAACGAGAGAGAGAGATAGATTCATATTTTCTCCATTTATAAATTTAAACAAGATAAATTATAAGAATGATTGTTGTCACAATACTGATTAGTATCATCCATGTATGATATTTTTTTGTAATATTCGATGATGTTTTAAACCTTCTCTAACTATTATTCATCTTATATAAATAATTTTGTATGTATGTGTTCATGGACACATTTTAGATAGGGTTAATAAAATGAGAATTTAATTTATGTATCATCCATATTGTGTGGAGGTATGAAGTCATATTTACAGGATATATTAAGATGAAATTCTTCTGAGTTTTCATTCTTATAAAAATATATGTCTGGGTTTAAATACATATAACATTTTAAGCTAGAAATGAGATCTTTTACTTCTTAGTAAATCCAAATCAAAAAAGCTATTGTGGATTACTAAAGCAAATACTTTATTTTAAAAGCTGAAAATAATAATTCATAATTGCATAGTAATATCTTTGTTAACACATTTCTCTAGGTATTACATGGAAATATTCTCATTTTTTTGCTTTTATTATAACCCATAATGAAAATATTTAACCTTAACACACACACACACACACACATATATATATATATCAAATTTAATATTTTCATAGATAAGTAGAATGTAAACAAATAGAAATAATGAGTTAGAACTGTCTATAATTGGGAAAAAACTGTCCAACATGGGTTTTTCTAAGTTACTGCAATTAAAATACAGCTATTAAATTAGCCACATGATTATAGATTTCTATCTTTAAATTAAAAGTCTGATCTGCAATTTATCTTAAACATAACTCAATAATGCATTAAAAATTGGCATTTGTTTTCTGTATGCTGAGATTTTGAAAGCTACTATATTTTCTTTAGATTCAAGATAATAAGTAAACTGCTCATATATGTGTGTATTTATCAAATTTAATGATTTCCCTAAAAAATAGGCTGAAAATAAATATATGTAATTGGATAAAATCATGTATTATTAAAGAAGCTATTATGCTACTCATGTAAGCATAACTTACTGTCTTTAAGATAAAAATAACATACAGAAGATTGCTTCCTGCTTTCAAATATAATAGCTTTTTACTTCAAGATTAAAGTGGATTTGACTTTTATCTAGAAGATGATAAGCTATAATCAAATGGTCAGCGTGGTAGCTGCAATTTAATAAATTGTAGTTAACTGGCAACATTATTTTCTGATAATTTTTCTCTCATTATATATGATCTGTTTAATTATGTCTACTTGTTCACATACTATTTATCTGTGAGAAAAGTGAAATTTGACATACATATTTCTATTGGAAAATTTACATATTTTCTGTGATTTAAAAAGACATTACTCTTCAAAAATTTCCTACACAGATCCCAAATAAAAATGAATTTAATTTTTTTCTTGATGATAATAATCTATGATCATTTCCCTAACTTAGTGACTGCAATTCAAATGTAGTTATCTAGAAATATCAATTGTTCATCACTTTATTTTAATAATTCACAATTTTCTTCAATAAAAGATAAATTGCACAACATCAAATAATGTGATATGAAGTTGGGAAAATAAACTGCCAAATTAAGTATGCTGTGATAATTAATGTGATCCTCTCTATTATCAAAACTCTGATGCAATGGATTTTCATCTGATTCCAAATTCTTATAATGATGCATTAAACAAATTATAACATTGGTGAGTGTAAAATATTAATCAGTGGAAATATATATGATGGTTAGCTTGTATTATAATGTAATAAAAATACAACTTATTGCTATTTATTGTAAAAAAATATGTAAGGTAAATTAAAAAGCATAAAATAATCTGAAAAATAATAAAAAGATAAACTAATAATTCAATTGTATTATAATATTTAATCTTTTCACTAGCAGTCATTTGAATTAAATTTTCAACTTTTAATTTTAACAAATTAATCTTTATTTTTTATAATATTTCTAAAAATTACAATGTACTCTTAGAAACATAAATTTACCATGAAAAAAATATTCTTAAAAATAATTTTTCAGTTTTATAAATATTGACTAACTGCTAGAATTTGCTGATAAAAATGTTTTGTTAACCTTTTAAAAACCCAAATAAGTTATTATAAGACTTTTGACAACTATGTAATTCTGTTTTCAAATTTAAAATTTATAAATAAAATGACAAAACTGATTGCTGAAATCTTTCCCTTTTGACTAATAACAATAACTTCATACTTTATGTTATGTCTTGGTTTCTTCTAAAAGCAAATAATTTCTAATACAATCTGAGTTTATCATATATAACTTTGTTAACAAGTAAATATGGTGTAATATTTTGCAAAAATTATGATAAATATGTAAAAGTATAAAAATATGTTAAAAACAAAATAATAAGTACTCTCAAAAGCTTTTACAAGCATTTTAGGGTATGAGAATAAAGAAACTATCAATTTGAAGAAATTATTGACTTTTTTGTGTTATTTTTCAGTGTACTATAGTGAGATCTTGAGATTTTTTGAATTAATAAATCAATATTATTTCAATTCCAATTTTTTTCATCAAATTAATGCAGAACTGGTTAAAACTGTACCAAAATAATTGCAAGAGAATGAATGAAAGTGAAAGCAACTACAGACCATCAATAGCTTTGGCAGTCCTACGTTCAGAATCAGAAAGTGTCAATTCAATGCCCTCAGTGTAAGTACTGTAACATAATGAATAGAAATGAAATCACTTTGTCATTTTTTAATTTTTATATTGTTGAATTAAACTGATTATATATCCAATAATTGTTAATATAAATTGATAGAGATATCCACCAAATCTCACTAAAATCACTTATAATCTAATTTACAGAGACAAAATTAATTGCTATTTATTTTAATTGACTTGTGGCATTGCTATCAAATATGAAAGGTAAAATAATTTGTGCCAAATTATATATAATATTATCAGAATTAAACTCCATGGTTAAATGTGATGTCTTGTTTAGTGAGACTTTCCAGTGTTATAGCTCAAAAATCACCAAACTTTTTCTTTGAAAAACCAGATAAGATAATTTAGGAGACTTTGTAAGTCAATAAAGAAAGTGCAGGAGAATTTGTGAATAAAAAATCATAATGCATATAAAATATTTATTAAAAAAATAAATAAAATAAATATTTTATGTATGGATGGAAGAAACATAATAACGGTGGTATTTTCTATGATTAGTAATTCTCTTAGGTTCATTAATATAAATTGATGTTTAATTTATTTCTTGAAATCCCCTTCTAGTTTTTTTTAAATTGATCTATTCTAACGTTTTGTTGATTTTTAATCAATTTATTATAGTGTTTCATTATTTTGAGTTAATAAAAATTGTATTGATAGCCAATTTAATCACTAGAGGCATTACAATCAAATTACTTCTATTAAATAAGGTTTATAAAAATATAACTTTATTAATACTTTTTTGAAATTAAAAAAATACAATATTTATGCTTAATTTAGATTTTTTTATATGTATATGCAATTTTTAAAATTTTTCATAAAAAATAATTTTTTTTCTATTATTTTTTTATAACTGCCATATTCTTTCACTTTTAAACTATTTTTATTTTTTTAAAATGTTATTCATCTATTGAGAGAAAATAAGATGATTTTTATGTTTTTTATACAAAAATGGATTGCACTGGTATGAATAATTTTTTTTTATTTTTCCTTTCTAAGTACAAAAATTATATAATCAAAAAATAACTTTTTGCTTCATTCGTTGATTGAAACAAGATCAAAAAATAATACTTTACTATTTGTTGATTATTACAACACATTTTCATTCTGAATAACACAGAATATCATAAGCCAAATAAAAATACCTTGCAGATCAAAGGGGCTCACATGAAATAATTTGCTGAGTCTAATTAATACATCCATTTAAGAACTTTGTAATGAAAGTAATTTTATTTTAATTTAATGCATTACTTATTTTAAGTTAGAAGATGTTTTATTCAATATCTCAAAACATTTAAGTTAGGATTTTATCTCTTTGTCTATATTTTATATTATTCAGTTCTTTTATTTTACCTTAAATTGTTTTTTTTTTGTATGTTTACAAATTAAAATAAGAAGCAGTTACCTACACTTTATAAATTAGATTATAAGACAATTTGAGTAAGGCAGTGTGGATGGATATCTTTGCTGATTTATATTTATACTTTACATTAACTATTATTATATCCTATTTTATGCATATTTATAAGAACTACCAAATGAATAACAGTGATTGTATTTTTGTTTATTTTGTTATTCTTCTCGGAACCAAATCTGATTTTGTAAATTAAATTGAAAGTTATATGAAAGTTTCTTCATAAACATTGATGATTTAAATTTCATTCTTACTGCTGTTATATAGCCTGTTTAATAACACTTTGAAAGAACTTGAAAATGAATGAAATGATTTTGTTTTTGATCAGTGCATCATGTTGAATTAAATATCACAGCATATTTAAATACATACACAATAGTTATTATATTCACATGTATTTATACTTTGAAACAAAAAAATAATTCACACAATAGATAAAAATAAAGATTGGACTATTATTCTGATGTAAAAATCAGAGCTAATCTGATAAGAAGTTAATATTTAAAATAACTTTATAATGACTGAAATACTCACTATCAAAGATTCAATAAATACACCATTCATGACTTTTTTGTAGATCTCAAAATTCTCCATATTTTTTTACACTATTATTTTATGATTTTAGTTAGGAGGTCATAACTCAGTTGATTTTCTTAATTATTTAGAGTATTCTAGCAGACATTTTCATTTTTTTTCCAGCTATTTAAATGCAATTTTAAGCCTTTATCACAACAATGAAAAGTAATTCTTTGATTATATATATATATTAATTTGTAAATTTTCATAAATCTCCTCTAAAATTATTGTGATATCTTTAAGAAAAATTAACCATATAATCAAAGAAGATAATTATATTTTATAAATTATTAATTATAATTATTGTTCATTCATAAAAGAAATATGCACAAATTAATAAAAATCTAGATAATGTTTGTTTATGTATGATTTTTTTTTATTCCTATGAGGAATCTTTAAAATGCTTTTTATCTGTGATGAATGCAAAATTGAATATAAAGGTATATAAATTGTTAAAAATGCTTATGGAATATGCAATGTCATTTTATATTTTTCATTAATAATTATTTATTTTCTTTTACTTGGAATTATTTTAATTTATCCAACTAAGTATTTTTTTTCAAAAGCTATTTTAAGATTATATATATATCTTTTTTTTGCATTTGCATAATTTTTATGTTTTCAGTTCTTAAATCATAAGTTTTGTTTTGCAGTATTTTCCATTTTAATTGTAGTCTTAAAAATAAATTAAAACTGTGAGAATCTATAGGTTACCTGACCTGAATCTTAATTGTTAGAAGCAACTTGAAAAATTTTAGATACTCCTGGTTTAGGCCTTTTTAAAGCTATAAATGATAATTATAGAGATATTGTTTTACTTAAGTAAATGCCTCAATTACCTTGAATTTTCTATAATTTTCTGCATCTTTATTGATGATATTACTTCTTAATTCTTTAAATTAATATAATAATACTCATAACTTTTGTATATAAAATAACAAAAAATAATCTTTGTTTACATTCAATTAAATCTAAACCTCCTCATGTTAGTTCATATTTATTGTAAATTTGGTTTATCTGAAGTTTTATTATTTTAAATAATCCATAATGAAAGATAAAAAACTTTCCAATGCTAAATCTTAGTGAGTGAATTATTATTTATTTTTTTAAAAAATGATTTTCATTTTAAATTCATATTTCACATGTTGGAAAATATATTTAAATTTTAGCACACTACAACACAATTGATTTTCCTTTTGAAAATTAACTGTTATTGTTTGTTTGTTGTTGTTTTTTTTACTTTATAAGAGAACATTTATTAAATTTTATATGAGCAATTAATATTTTCATTTTTTAAACATTAAGTTTTTTTAAAAAAAAAAAAACTTGACATTTTCATTACTGAATAATTAATAAAGTCACTTGAACATTATCTACAATTTTATTAACGATTTTAAAATGCAGAAGAAAATAATTTTAAGTTGACTTATTATTTTTTTAGTAATAAAAATATTTTTTGAAAATATGAATGCATATGTATATCTTATTTTATATTAAACAGTAAATGTGAGTCATTGGGGATAAAATATATTGGAAAAATGAAGGCGTTATTAATGGTCATGGTTATTTTATCAAAACTCTTACCCTTAGAAATAATTGCTAAAAATGCTTTCAAGAAGATTTACAATACCCACCTTACCAATTAAACAAACATGTTTTATAAATAATTTATATAACACCCACTATGTTTGAGACACTATTATAAAAGTAAAAAACAACAACTTGATATTGTTGTAGTTTTTAAAATATAAAATGTCAAAGTTGATTTACATTAGAAATTCATAAATTTCAGTAATTAATAGTATTTTATGCAATGTAGTTACAGTAATAATAGTAACTATAGCAATGAAGTTCTATTAAAGTACTCGAATTAGTTTCTAACCCAACTTCTCACTTTGAAGCTAAAAAAATGATAATGTAATTTATTAATGATTAGTTTTAGACATGCCAATAAAAATAAAATATTTTACTTTATTATTTCTAGTTGAATTTCTGGATTCTGCATTATCTAAGTCTTTGTAAAATATTACTTTTTTTTGATAATATAAAAATAGTTTAAGAATATTTTTTTAAGATAAAATTTGCTATGCTATATTTTTGTAATAATTTTGCTATTAAAAATATTTTAATGAGCGTTTTATAGGCTGATGTTAATTTTTCTTTGCAATATATTTTTAGTAAAGTAAATCTTATCAAAAACGTATTTTTAATTTTCATTGCTTTTGCTTACAAACAAACACATACAAAGTTAGCAAGAACTTATTCTTAAAATAGAAAAGCTTTCTAACTAATGAAGGCAATAATTGCAATAATTTTCAGTTGATAGATACATATTCAACATAACATTATTTA
Source organism: Epiperipatus broadwayi (assembly GCA_028023455.1). NCBI lineage: Eukaryota > Metazoa > Onychophora > Udeonychophora > Euonychophora > Peripatidae > Epiperipatus > Epiperipatus broadwayi. Next base: position 15,588,398 of record JAQFVV010012401.1, read on the forward strand.
GTTTGTACAATAATTTGCATCTTTATGATTACATTATACATCTCGTTTTCAATTTATATTTATTTACAAGTTTAGGCTTGCAAATGAATGTAATAAAAAATGACTACAAAAATAACTTCCATTTTTTCTAATGTTGGTTTAAAAATTAAATTGATATGAATTTTTTTCCCCATAAATGTATTTACCTACTTTGTGATATATATAATCATATCTAAATGTTTAGAGCTTCATTTCTTATCAAAAATATAATTAGTTAAAAATAATAATCACATTAAATAAATTCTTAAATTTAAGGGTATATTAATGTTTGAATCTTTTAAGTATTTAAATGGTAAACAAAAGTAAAATATTTTGAATGTTGTTTATTATTTTGAAACTGTTTTTTATTCTCTTGGTAATCATTTATAATAATAAAACAATAGATAAAATTGTTTTCATTTAATTCAATTTCAGTTTACATTTTGTGTTTGTTTTTTGTTTTTTTAAAAAAAGTATATTATAATATTAATTGTAGTATTATAAAAAGTACTACCATATACAGTCTACTTTATCTAGATCATATTTGATTAATACAAGTATACTTTATATACTTAAAAGTTTTAGATGTAAATTATAAGGGATTTGAACACATACTTTCAAGCACTAATTACATATGCATGGTAGATGATGATCTAGATTGAATGATAAGTGCTGCTTCATCAGGAATTTTGTATAATGGAAATTATTTACCTTTTTTAGATGTATGTGGTCATATGGCATGAAGTAGAGCAGACATCTGAAGGGATCTTGAAAATATGTGTTAAAACCCCTTATAAATTTTTATTTAGATCATACTTACTAGTGGTTATGAGAAAGAAATACAAAAAAGAGGTAAATGTGAGTATTGTAATAACTATCTAAATCAATCCCTGAAAAATAATTATTTTTATACATATAAACTCTCCTTAGCTTATTTATTTAGCATATTCTGCTAACACATTTAACTTTTTTACTCAACAAAGTAAATCCTGTCCAATTTTGTATTTTTTAAACATATTCAACTTACTATCATGTTTTCTTATATGTCCACATATATAACATTTTAATTTATTTATTTGGGATTTTGCAATGTTGTTTTTTGAATTTGTGTAGTTAAATTTACTTTTTGAAATATTCTAACACCTTTACTAATTGTTGTTGTGTTCTATAATCAATCGTATCCATCCAATAAAAACAATCAATATTGAACTTCTTTAGAATGAATTTGAAATAATCCTTATAAAATAATAGGGGCTACTTCTTAAGTTTACTGTAAAAAAATATTTTAAGAAAATCCATTATTGTTTATTTTTTCACAGTCTCATTGCAAGAAAGTAATAAATTTAATATAATTCCAATCAGCAAATAGTAAAAGATAATGATTGATGTTGTAATTATATTTCGAGAATTTTACTCAACATTCTTAATTAAATATTTAGAGTCAATAAACATCACATGACTACCACTTCTTATGCTTGTGCATAACTGTTGTTAAAACAGGCAAATCTCACTATACATATTGTCACACACAGAAAGCTAGAGTAATCAATGGATGCTGGAAGGCTTGTGCATAAAATCCCCATCTAGTGCCTACTCATCCAATATTTTCAGACTAGTTTCTCATAGTTTTGTAGTTAAGTGGAGATAAAAGGTGGCTGCTGGAGGGTTGCATTAGATCTTAAGATCTAGATGCAGTGTTCTCAGATCCAAGGCAAGAAAGAAACTAGTCTGGGGATATTGGATGAGTAGGCACTAGATGTGAATTTCTTGCACAAGCCTTCTGGCATCCATTGATTACTCTGGTTGGCACAAGGTGGCACTACTGTATGGAGAGTTTTGCCTGTTTTAATATTTAGTCTTTAGATTACGAGATTCATAATTCTTTTTATACAATAAATTGAGCTAAATAATAATTTTATATAAAGATAATTTAATCGCAGTAACCTTGACTAAAAAGGTAATTAATAATAAAATGTAAGCAAATGATATTTATTTTGAATAAAATTGTTTTAAGTTTATATTTAATAATACATAAATATCGGTACCCCTTAAAAATTGCATATATATATAATGATTAAATTGTCTACAATACTATCTCTATCCATCCTGGTAGTTTTTAATGACTTTGTAAATAAAAACTGTCAGTGTTTTACTGATGGCAGCAAAAGAACTGCTGTCTAAATTTCTTGAGTTTATACAAAGATCTTTTAATAATTCAATCACTGACAGAAAATCAATCATTTTCAATTTTCAAAGAATAAAAGTTTAACGATAAATTATTTTTACACTAAGAACATAACTATTTGTATATAAAGATAAAGATAAAATAGAGAATTTTTTAAATATATATATATACGAAATGGCATTTTAATAATTATTATTCTTACATTTATGAAAATCATGTTAAAAATTATAATAAGACATAATTTATATTTTTTGGCTGATTATATCTTTTATTTTAATTGAAAACGTTAGTATCATAATAAACATTCAATGAACTTTTATAATAAAAGATAATTGTTTAAAACTATTTACATACAAATATATTAATAACATGTATCAAAAATACATAGCTACTTGTGTTAATCCACTAGGTGTAATTGCATTGAATTATGAAAGTCTAACTTTAAAACAATTTATAATATTAGACAATCAATGTAAATAACTATTTTGCTATTTTAGAAGAGGCTTTTTCAATATTAAATCTATGCATATATCTATCTGCATTATATTTTTACATTGAATAATAGCTTAATATTTATTATATATTTAGATTTTGATGGGATATAAATATTTACCAGGTTAATTTATTAACAATATATATATATATATTGTACCACTCAATATATGTTTATCCATCTAACATGAGCTGGAACACACAAAATGTACTTCAAACCCAGTCAAGCCCAAGATTTAAGTCACGGATCAGCCTGGATTCGAACCCACTCTCTAAGCCCCAGATCAAACCCTAATGGATAACCTAATAGTGATGCCACATGAGAATTAATTTTAATCCAGCCCACAACAAAGTGAAGACAATCTGACATCTATTACTATGATTACACTAAAATATATATAAACATGGCTGAACTTTTGGAAGTGGAGAAAAAGGAATTTGAACTACTCAAACAAGTTAGACAATAAAATGTAGTTTAATATAATGACAAATTATTGTACATTATGACTTAGTTAATTGCATACATTAGCATGTGCATGAATGAGCAAGCAGTAGATGATTACATAGTGTCATTCACGCTATTATTTCTCATGCGCACTTTATTAGCTAAATTATATATTATAAATAAACACACATCTTTGGTGGGTCCAGTATTAAAATGCCAATCGATTATTAGAATGAAGTTACATAAAATTGCTATTAACACTTTGGATTATGGTTCTGAAATCTGGTGACTAACATATGATTTCGGGAAGTGTTCTGAGATTCATTATATATATAAGAAAACTATTTTCACACCATTACGGTCATGAAAATAAGTAAAACACATTTGAAAATGACATTTGATTATATGACAAAATATTTAATGAAAATTCTCTTAATTAGCACTGGTAAGAAGAATGTTCTACTTTTCCCAAGGCAAATAGATACTCTTAAATACAGAAATAAGTTGCAATAGTGGGATTGTATAAGATTGAAATAAATTTAATTAATAAAACTAGGAGTAGCTGCCATTTATATATATTTTGAGCAGAGTGCAATTTTAATATTAGAGCATTAAAACTGGGTCATGAAGCAAAAGAAATTACATGAATAGTGTGTGGTGCTGACATAATAGCCAAAAAATAAAAGAAAAAGTTGTACTTCTGGATGAGAATGAAGTCTAAGCTCCCCTTTTTGGGCAGTGCTTAGAGAAAAGTGAATAAGGCATGCCATGGACATTGCCAGTGTGCAGGCCTTTTGTATGAAGAAAGTGGATAGGCATAGCATGTGCCAGACTTAGGGAATTACCACCAGAGGCCTTTTTATATATAATAAATGGTCCTGGGAAGATTAACTATCCTTAGGACAAGGGTTGAGAAATAAATCTATGGCTTCGAACTTATTTCAACCCCCAGATTAGAAGACTAGAAGCACATAATATATATATAAAAATAATTCCAAATGTCAGTAATGCAGTATCATTAAATGTAACTAATGACATTGAATAAGATTTACTGCTTTAAAAATAAATGACCCTAGTTTGAATGCCATAATTCATGCAGATAATATGCAATGCAGTTATATATATATATATATATATATATATATATATATATATATATATATATATATATATATATATATATATGATAGAGAGAGAGAGAGAGATATCCCTAAATAAAATATACATTAAGATTTTACCTAATAAAAAAAAAACATTAAGATTTACCCTTTTTTTTCTGCTATTTAAAATCAATCAATCCCACCTTCATTGATTTTACAATAACTGGAATATATAAGTACTGTATTTGATATTTTAAAAGTATGTAAAATAAAACTAGCAGTTATATAGAAAACAAATAATTGGTCACCTTTTCAGAATTTAATAATAACATTTAAAATTAAATAAGGTTTCAAAGCATTAATTAGCCTATGTTCTGGATTCACCCTGGCTAGAAAATCCAGAGCTAAACAAATATATTTTAATACTAAAGCATAAATAAAATGTTGACTTGAAAAACAATCTGGTGAGTGTATTAATTAATAATGCATTGTTTTAAATGGACATTAAAAATCTTAATTCATGAAGGTTTACTTAAAAAGTAGAAAAGATTTTAGAAATTCAACTCATCAGATTGTTTGAAATTGGCATATTAATAATAACTAAAATAGACATATAAAATTAAGTGATAAATAACTATAAATAAATGACCGCACCAAAATTAAAGAAAGTTAGAGCACATGAGATAGGATTATATTTATAGAAATTATTTACAAGCAATTTACATATTATATATTAGAAATAAAGTTAAATAATACATTAGGAGAAATCTTGATAGATGAGTTAGGCTAGTTTTATTTTGAGGCGATGGCGAGAAAAGTTACCTTGTAATTTTAAGAGTCCAATTTAATATGGCACATGTATGACAATTGAAATGCAAGTTCTTTGGTGGTAGCAAGCTTCTATTAGCATACTAAAGTTCTTACGTCAGGCTTTTACTTCACTCTTGGGCAGCAGAATGGTATGGCCATGGAAAATGATGACCCAACAGGGCCAAGAAGGGTGGTGGGCTTACTACTACAACATTTTAAGTTTCAAGTGACATGTAATATGTTTACAATACAGTTCTTTCAATAGTAGATAATCTATCTCTTGGTGATTTCAAAACCAGCCATTTTATACTCTGCCCAGGTATTTCAGAAATGCTTTTAATTACTTAGTTCATTGTTTTTTAAAGATAGAACTGATAGATAACATCCAAAAATAAATTCAAATCTATTTCCAGATTAGAAATAGATTTGACAAAATGCTTATAACAAAAGAAAATATTTAATCTTAATCCTCATTTTAAATAAAAACTTTAATTAAAAATACCTCCCCCAGATTAAAACAATAGTGTTTCCAACCCTTTAATTATTTTTAGACAATTAACTGTAGAATCTTTCATCTTGGATTTTATAAAATATACATTTTAATAAAAAAAAAGTAATTTAAAAAAAAAAAAAAAGTTTAAAAATGATGTATAATAAAATATTTACAAAAAATCAATATTTTGTTAGTATTTTGCTCATATATATATATATATTTGAGCCACACCTATGTACTTTAATAAAAAAGAACTAACAATTAATAAAATAGAATTAATAATAATTTTAAAAATGTTATTGAAACATTAAAATTTTATAACTTAGGCACACATCTCAAATATATATATATATATATATATATATATATATATATATATATATGACAAAAGGAGCAGGATGGGATATAGATTTTGAATATAGGTTAGTAGATGGAAACATGAAGCTCAATCTTACGCTAATATTGACTGCTTCAATATATATATATATATATGTATATATATTCATGTTTTTGTTTTTATCACTTTGTCTTTTCATTCTAAATCATAGCTATTATATAGATTAAAAGAGAAAACTAATTTATTTTCAGCATATTCATTTAGTAATTGGTTTCCTGGAAACATGGATATAATTTCCAAATCATTAGTTGACCTGAAACTTATATATTTAGTAGAAAATGATGAGCTTAATAGTTTTTATTGATTGATCAATATTTTTTAAATTTTTTAAAAATCACCATTGAGCATTTGATGCTTTATCAGTATCAGTTTAACAGTTACATTTTTATGGCTGGAGTAATAGCTGTTAACATGTAATATTGACAAGAATGTATCATATAATAATATGATTAAAAATGAAAATAAAGGAAGTTCTTCATGCTGTTTTTTTTACACAAATTATAAAAAATAATAAAAAATATCCTATATAAGAGGTGTATAAAATAGATATATTAATAATTATACATAAAAAGTCTTTTTGGCATATGATTTTATGATATCAAATTTTGAACATCTGTTTTGTTAACATATTATTTCACATAGTGTTATTTTCAATTTTGAAATAGAAATAAAATTAGCAACAATAACAATAATAGCAATAGACCTCAGTTTTTGAGAGGATTACTTTAAATATTTACTTTCCAAAAATCTAGAGGTCCAGGTTCAATAGGTCAGCAATACCAGAAGAAGAGAGGAAAATAATGCTACTCAAGATGTTGAGTTAAATACTAACCTGTGTCATCTACTAACAATTGAATGTATTTATTTAGAAAGTTTAAATAAAATTTAATTTTTTTACTTAAAGACTGTGAGTTATTAATATTAGATGATGGAAATAGTCCAACAAAAAAATTAACACTAAAATAAATTTATGATGCAATAATCCTGATTGTTGAAAATTCACTAAAAGTTGAAATAAATCAATTATATATCATACAACAAGCATAATAAATAAAAATATGCTTTATACAATTTATATATATATATATATATATATATTACCTTATTATGTAATTTATTTATTATTTACTTTATATACTGTTATACTTAATATTCAATTTGTTTCACCTTTTAATAATTTTTAACAATCTGGATTGCTACATCATAATTTTATTTGTTTTATTATTATTATTATTATTATTATTATTATTATTATTATTATTATTATTATTATTATTATTATTATTATTATTATTATTATTATTATTATTATTATTATTATTATTATTATTATTATTATTATTATTATTATTATTATTATTATTATTATTATTATTATTATTATTATTATTATTATTATTATTATTTATTATAAAACTGTAGATAGCATCATGTGTGCAAGAATATATTAACATTTAAAATAGGTGTTTACCAATCGATAAGGACATAAAATTATATGTCAAAAAGTATTTTAACATATAATTATTAATATACATATAATTGTTATATATGATATTTTTTCTTATTAGTTTTTATAATTTAATATGTATTTGGTACATCAAAAGATGATCTAGTAAAGGCAGCAACACAGGTTATATATTAATTAGATAAATATAAGTAACAACTCTTGTTTTTTTGTTTAAAAAATGTATACAAAAATTATATATTCGTATATATTTATTTAAAACAAAAAACATAGTGTTATCTCACTCTCAACACCAAAAATTGTTTTTTGTAGTTTAGTTTAATTTAGAGCTGCAAAAAATAAACTTATTAAACTGAGGTCTTTATCATATTTATGAGTTTTTAGGAAATAAAGATTTTACACGGAGTAACCCAAGATAATAAAGATACAAAAGGAAAATAATAAAATATTAAAAACATTTATTTAATCAATGAACTACAAATGTACACTAAATCCCCTGCTAATTCCATTAGTTTATCTGATATTTTAAGAAGTTATTGTTTTTTCTTTTGTAAATAACTTAATGAAATATCTCAACATGTTATCTAATTGTATTTCTTCATTAAATTTTATTTTTATTTTTAACTTCCAAGTTATATGATCAAAACTTTGTGTCTTTAGAATATTTCTTGAGATAACCAGTATTACATAATCTATTTTAAGAAGGTTGATATCATTATTATGTTTATATTTTTAATTCTATCTTAAAAATAAATAGTATATAATATCTTTCAAAACGAAAACATATTGAATGGTATTATGATATTGCAATAAAATTTTAAAAATCTTATTGGACAACGAATAATAGCCTTTTTCTAATGTTTTATCTGGGTGAATAAAAGAAACATATCTCAGTTGTATATAGTCAAAAAAAAAATACTACATAAACAACTAATCTCATTTCAGTAATTATATCATCATGATATTTTTTTAACTTTTAACATATTAGATGCAGTATCGATGCATTGGAATCAATGTTGTATCTCAATATTTAAATAGTCTATTCTATCTAAAATGCTACAGAGATATTTAAATAGATTTAAATTTTAAAATGATAATTATAAAGTTAATAATTGATGAAGAGTTCTTTCGTTATTGGGTAATGAAGAAATTGGATTTTTGAAATAAAGCAAAGTTTCCTTTTAAATATTTAAAGAAAAACACCAATATTACAATACATAGGAATAAAAACAAAAAATGAAGTTCTCATTTTTAAAAAAAAAACTTGTTCAAATTAAATGATTTACAAATATAGTAATGTGCATGTTGTTCCTGCTTAATGAAATGGTATTTAAATTATCCCAACGTTATAATAAAGAGAAAGTAAAATCAGAGATGAATACAGAATTTTATTAAATATTACTGCTCTGATCTTACACCAGCAGTATTAACTTTTCTGACCTTCCATCATATGACAGTTTTAAACATATAAATGAACTTCTGTTGAACAACCAAATAATTTCAAACTTTGGCACAAATCTATTTCATTAAATGCCTGGACAAAATCAATAAAAGTAAGCCATAAGTCACTTTTTTGCTTCTGAGTCTTTTTTTTATTTTTCTGGTAATAAACTCATGTCTATACGAGTGTTTTTTATGTTTTAAAAATCATATGAGGATTTAGTAAGATTTCATCTATGTCTGAAAACAATCTGATTGATACATTTTTGAAAATATTCATGCTATAATGGATAATAAAGATATGCTCTCAAAATTACTGCCATATTTTTTATTTGTAGTATTTACATAAATTGTTACAATAAAAGCAGCTTAATTTGAGATAGCACAATTTTATGTAGTCCTATGTTTTTAAAACCTTACAATACTTTTGGAACTATCATATTTATATTTTTCATCAAATATTTAGTAGAATTTACAGCCTTTACATTATTAACATTTGTTTTAACTTCATTAAATTGGATATTTTTATAGTATAGATAAGTAGGTAGATGAACTGCATTCTTACAAATTGGCATTTTTCTTTTCTTATCACTATTTACTATGTGCTCAAAATATTTTTCAAAATATCAGAGAACCAATCATGCAAATCTGAAGATTATAATATTTTTTCAGATTCATATATTACTTTCAGTGCCTCAAAAACATTTTGTCTCAAAAAAAAAATAAAAAAAGTTTCTTTTTAAATTTTAGCATTTCTTAAGAAGTTCCACATTTATTTTATTGTTGCTTTAAGATAATCAGAAATGAATTTACTTGTACTCAAAATACTTCTTAATAGATTTCTATTTTTAGACAAAGCATTTTTGAAAATCCAATAGACAATTTTAATATTTACTATCTGTCAAAAAGTTTAGCTGAAAGTGTTTATGAAATTTATATATATACACACATATTGTCACAGAAAACAGATTAAATAATATATTATTTGGATTCCTCTGATATATATATATAAACTTAAGAACATGCTATAACTCTCTCTAAACAACCGGTCTTGAGATGGGGACAATCTAAGATAAAGATGATTTGAATGCCTTCTCTTGTAGTAGCATTTATCATAATAATAATAAAAAAAGCTTGTTTAGAATTATAGCATGCTCTTAAGTTTACATATTGGTAAATGCAAGCTATATATAAGTCATGTGACATCTGACTTTTTATTATATATATATATTCTCTACTGGAAAATTATTAGATTGAAAAAAATGGTTAAATTCATTATGTGTGACAGCCAATCTGCACGTTATTATTATAATGTAAATATGAATAAATATTACATATGTAAACTTAAAAATATGGATAAATTTAAATTGTGTGCATTACTGTGAAAACATTTCCAGGGCATACCACTATATAAAATAAATATCAAATTACGTCAAATTTTCAGCTACACCCTTTGTGAAATAAACATTTAAAGCCCACATTTCAAAACAGATTCTTCAAAAAAGTACTTACTTGAAATATACGCTGCAATGATATTATAGTAAATTTTGAAACATACACTAATTCAAACAAAGTACATGGAAATGGACAAGCAATGATCTTTAAACTGCTCCTAAATAAACATTTTTATACTAACGCAAAGTCAGACTAAACATTAGTCATTTGAAATTCTCAAACACAGATATATACAAAAATATTTCCAGTGCATACTGCTATCTGAAATAAATGTCTAATATCTAATCATCTCAAATGTTAAGAAATTTTTAGCTAGGCCCTCTGTGATAATAAACATTTACATCTCACATCTCAAAACAAATATTTTGAAATACAGATTCTAATGTATTTATATATTATTTCACAGAGAGCAATGCTGAATATTTTAACCATGTGGAGTGATTTATATATATATTGTACTAGTCGAAAAACCCACCAAAAGAACTGCAAGTCGGATCCAAACTCAGGTGGTTCAAACTGAATTCAAACCCAACTCAGATTAGTAGAAATCTAAATCGACGGCACAGTGCTATGTGCCAAGAAGCTAGCTCAATGGTTGGTGAGTATCAGAGACCCCTGAACTGACATTAATATCTGATAATAAACTAACTAAAATAATTTTAAATTGAATCATGTGTATATGTTTGGGTTGCCAACACAGACAGCGAGCATTAACATTAAACTAATTATTGAATAAGATAATTAACAAACTAAGAAACCAAGTGTGTTTAGAAAATATTTAATAATAATAGTTGTTGTTTGAATTTTAATAATGATTATATTAATTCTAGTCCTTAAACAAAGTTTATAATTATAATCAGAGTGGCGGTCCTTATTATATGCCAATAAATATTACACAATATTTGAAAGTCTATGTCTATACCCCCAACAAGAAAATAAAGGCAGATAAAGGTATTCATTAGTAAAGGAAATTATTACTCTAATTTTATACGAAAGAATGTGATATTTATTTTCACATTCGCAAATCCATTCATGAAGAGCAAGATACGTATTTTAGGGCATAACTTTAATCTTTATTGGAAAACTTATTTCATTAAATATAACTGAGAATTTGCTCGACTTTAATTGAAATCACTTCATCACGAATTACAAGCATCAGAGCAGGCTTTACCGGAACAGAGAGGCAATGGTGCTGATGAATTATGAGCTATAAAATGAAATTGAAAGACGATAGTTAGTCGATAATCAAAGTTTTATGGTGGCTTGCATCTGACAAGTATTATGCCCTTTGACTAATATGAAGGGGAGAGGAAATGCTTTCTTCCTCAATAATTTAAAATAACAGAAATATTATCACCGACCAGCCTAACGAAGCAGAAGATTACCCTACGTCAGCAACGTTGAAGATGATGACTTACTAGTCACCATTATAGAATGCTCTATGTGATGACTTGATCAAATGAATTAAAGTCAAATGAGTTTTTAAGTAAAACTATTTTAAAGTATTTTTAAATCATATTAATTATGCCCCAAACATCGTGCCCCATAGCAATTAACTGAAATTTGAATTAGAGTATATTTAGTTGATTCCTTTATCGGCCCTTTTGCAAAAATATTTTAACATTATATATATGAATAAATACATATTGGTAAACACAAGAAAATAGCTGGGGCATAGATTAAAAACAGAGCTAATAATTTATTATTAGCCAATTATAAAAATAAAACACATTTAATAATTTCTTTTGACTCGATAATTGATAGAACAGTAAATCTAGTTCTAATGGCGAGAATTACTATTAGAATTAATATATTATTATTTGCACAAGGCAAAGGAAACAAAGGAGATTATCGAGTCGAAAGGTTATTGGCATATAATTAAAAATAAATGACATTAATAAATCACACGATATATATATATATAATATAGTAAATGAATAAATCACACGATATATATATATATAATATAGTAAATGAACCGCCATAGTAATGAAGGAAAGTTAAATTTAAAGACTAGAGATTGAGAGAATTACTAATTTAAAAAGCATAAATAAAAGAGTTTTACAAAGATTATTACATTATAAATGAGAAGAGCTCTTAAAGGGAGTGTAAAGTAAAGTTTGGAATTGGCCAGAAAGTTTAAGGTTCATTATGGAAATATATTACCCATTTCTTCCGGGCTGGATTCTTAGGTTACATGTCTGAGTTGGTAAAAAAACGTAGGCACTATTTGGTCGATTACTTGACCAGTATATTAATGAATTTTCACTATTTTAGCAGCATGATTGGTCCGGAGAAGATTTAGCAGCTCCATTGAAAATTTTCAGGGGACTTCAGGAACCGATAGCCAGATTCCTGACGTTTAGCCCCTTACCATGATAGGAACACTTTTTGAATTCACAATTTTGTACAGCACATAATTTACTGGCACTTTTCTGCACCAAAGATGTTTTTTTTTCTTTCCAAACTTTTCAAAGCTATATATACTACTGTATTTGATGCCTTCAGGCTAGCGCTTCTTTCATTATCAATGTTTTTAGATTTACTGGTTGTTTTTAGATACATTCCTTCGATAATGCTTTCAAACTCATTAACTTCAATTCATTTTCTAATTAGAAAATGAATTCTTACAATCAGAAAATGATTTTAATTAGGAAATTCTTATCTTTTTTCTAATTAATAAAACTTTAACTGTTGTTTTTGGAAAGGGAAAATCTGAAAACTTATCGAAAGAATGTAGCTTTTAATCAATAAAACTTTAACAAATTATTTAAAAATAAAATCAAATATTCCCGATGCAATGAAACTTTTAAACAATTATATATATTTAAATATTTACAAATATATATGCACAATCCATGCAGTTATAATATATAAATTCATGAATAATTCTATCATGAATTTATTAATAGAATTGATCAATTTTAAAACTGAAACTAGTTAGTTTTACTACACATTTATGAAATAAGTTATTCTTTATGGAAATTAGCATGGATTGAACATATAAAGCCCCATTGCATCGGAAATTTAAGGTTAGTACTAGGGTTTGAAGTGGGCTTATGGCTAGATGTCATGAATCTAGGATCGAACTCAGATCCAAGTGCTTCAATATATATATATATATGTTGAAATGAATATTTGCACAGGTTGCATAAATAAAAGACATATTTTGCAGGTTCATCCATGTTAAAAATTATAAATATTGATATTCCAATATTTCCACTTAGTCACACAAGTCATCCACTGGGTGATAAAAGGTAGAACAACTTTTTTAAAAAACATTCTTAAATTTAACATTTTTGCTATTGGTGGAACTTTAATGTTTATTCAAATGAGTGATTGTATCACCTCTACAACCATCTTTCTACCTTTTATCACCCAGTGGATGACTTGTGTGACCAAGTGGAAATGTTGGAATATCAATATTTATAATTTTTAACATGGATGAACCCGCAAAATATGTCTTTTATTTATGCAACCTGTGAAAATATTCATTTGAATATATATATATCACTCCACATGGTTAAAATATTCAACCTGTGAAAATATTCATTTGAATATATATATATCACTCCACATGGTTAAAATATTCAGCATTGCTCTCTGTGAAATATTATATAAATACATTAGAATCTGTATTTTGAAAATATTTGTTTTGAGATGTGAGGTGTAAATGTTTATTATCACAGAGGGCCTAGCTAAAAATTTCTTAACATTTGAGATGATTAGATATTAGACATTTATTTCAGATAGCAGTATGCACTGGAAATATTTTTGTATGTATCTGTGTTTGGGAATTTCAAATGACTAATGTTTAGTCTGACTTTGTGTTAGTATAAAAATGTTTAAAGATCATTACTTGTGTATTTCCATGTACTTTGTTTGAATTAGTGTATGTTTCAAAATTTACTATAATATCATTGCAGCGTATATTTCAAGGAAGTACTTTTTTGAAGAATCTGTTTTGAAATGTGGGCTTTAAATGTTTATTTCACAAAGGGTGTAGCTGAAAATTTGAGGTAATTTGATATTTATTTTATATAGTGGTATGCACTGGAAATGCTTTCACAGTAATGCACACAATTTAAATTTATCCATATTTTTAAGTTTACATATGTAATATTTATTCACATTTACAATATAATAATAACATGCAGATTGGCTGTCACACATAATGAATTTAACCATTTTTTTCAATCTAATAATTTTCCAGTTTAGGCTAAAACATAAAAATACACTTAAGCTCTTAGATCACAACAAGAGTAGTTGCAGATTATTTCAGGTCAATTCTTCTACATTTTCTTTAATGAACATGTTACATAATGAGGTTTTAGAATGCTTAGCTTCTAGCTAAGATTTAGTATATGATTTTCTTTAACTCCATTTTAAAAATCATTTTGTCTTTACTTGTGGTTATTTTTCTTACTTCAGAGTATTAAGTCTTGGTCTTATTTTTTATCAGCTTAATCAAAAACTATCTGCTACTATTTCCTTCAACAGTTGATTCAAGAAAGATTCTTGTTATTATCTTCTTGAACAGCTTAACCATGAAAGATTGCTACTAATTTCTGTAACATGTTGATTAAGAATGATGATTTTCCACAGTACTCTTAGATCTATAATTTAATTGATCCTCATATTATATTTTGGAATAATCCCGAATCCATCCAATCACATCTTGATTTCATTTGACTAAGTTAAACATGGAGCATTTGGATTTATTTTTACAAACAGATTGTTTAACTATTTTCCTCATTTTTTACTTAAACAAAATTCCCTTGTAAGTTATTTTTTACTTCTGCCAATAATAAGACAATCTTTTACTTACCATTATTTAAAAAAAAACATTGTTATTTGTTTTGGTGAGAGATAAAGAGAAAAGAAAGAAACTCCAATTAATTTAAACAAAATTTAACATTTTTTTTCTTAAAAAACTTTCCTTATCTAACACTTTTATTTACATCAGTACTTTTTTAAAAACGATTAAAACTGATAAATATTTATAATTAATGAAGAGAGAAAAATATTATTTATTTAATTTCATACTTTTCTGTATCATTTACACCTATGTGACAAAATTATAATAATGTTCACATTATTATTTAAAAAGTATTTGGACCTACCATATCATCATTTAATAAATAAAAATATTTAAATAAATTAATGCTTGATATTATAAAAAATATATAGAAAAATTAAATCTATCATTTTCCTACTAATTAATACATTTAAATTTAAAAAGCTTGTAATATTTCACATGGCCAGAATTGGATACTGTCTTCAATATTGCAATATAAAAAAGCTAATAATGTGCAAGGCTAGATAGGTTTACAAATGAAATTCATTAAAAGCAGTCAACATTTAGATAATACAAAAATCAATTACAATAAACAATTTTAGTATGATGTCAAGGCAATATTCTTTGATCAATAAAATGAAAATTCTTTTTATATAAGGTTTATTACATTTATATAGACATTCAAGATTGCACCTTGACTACATATGTTGAAATTATTGATACAAATAAGTTTAAATAAACCTCATTAAACAGGTAAATATAACTTGTTCTGAATGCAGACCAAAATACCCTATTTCTCCACAAATAACACCTAATCATAAATCAGTCCTACCATGTATTTTTAGGATATAAGTTATATTAATGGATTTCTTTTGTTTATTGAAGCACATACTATATGTATTGAGTCATAAAGTAATGAATGTATAACTAAATAATATCACTGACATTCATTCTTTAAATACATGATAATATAAAAAAAATTATAATGCTACTTACTTATTTTCCTGTTGAACATTTTCAACAAACATAATTCAATTTGCAGAGAAAAACAATTTCACCTCAGCTGAATATTGGACTTTATAATTTATGGACGTTATTAATGCTTTAACAAATTTGAAAATTTTATCTACCACAAGAATATATAAGACCCTTTATAATTTATGTAATTTTGGGTACTTAATTTATTTATATTTAATACTTAGGTTTAACAATGCTTTATTTTATTTTAGAGTTTGATTATGTTAGCTTCTAAATATTCAAAATAAAAATAAAAATAACTTTGTTTCTTAATTTTTTCTTTCTTAAAGGATTTAATTAACAGAAGTCATTTTAATAATTAAAGTTTAGTTTAAGTTAAGTCAATTTTTCTCCCAATGAAAAGGTTTAAAAAAAATACTCAAGTGGGGCTATTATAAATAAATTGGAAAGTGTTTACAATGTTCACCCTTAATGATTGATGGATATGGTTGTGTCTTACATGAATCTTGATAATTCAATAGGTTGTGTTGTAACAGGCATACATAATGAGGTGTAAAATGTATACATTTTGTGCTTGCATTGTATGGATAATAATTTTTAACTGCAATCATTTTTGTTACCATTTCTATCTTGTATGTTGTCAACAGACAAGTTTTTGTATATAAATAAATATAAATATTCCAGTGCATATCACTAGCTAAAATTTCAAATATATACAGAGGAAAACATGTTTGGGAGGTTGATTTCCGATTTTGAATAAATGTGTATTTTTGTATATGAATACATGTGGATTTTTTTTACATAAAAACTAAGACAACTCCCTAATTAAACCTAAGGTGTCTTTTAATATGAAAACCAAGATGGTCTAATAAAAAATCTAGTCAATTTAGAATTTGTGTCGTATCACTTAGTTTTTATATACAGTTTTTTTTTGCTTGATAATAATTTAGGTCAAAAGCAGCTAGGTATTTATTAATACTATATGTTATTAGTATCTCTGGTAGTAACAACAGCCATGTCGTTTTTTATTATTTAACATTGGTAAAATAATTTTCAATATAAATGAGTAGAACAAGCATTTTAGTACCAATTGCTGCAATCCATATTAAAAAAATGGTGAATCTACATTGAAGAGAATGTGAATTTGCCTAAGGTTTTGTTATGATAACCTGCTAAAAAAGAAAGGAATAGAAAATGAAGCAGGACCATTAGAAACATTTAACTCTTATATTTAATGCTTCTCAAGATGATCAGATTACTAATTGTGTTTAAAGTTGGAAGGATATAAATCAATTCCAGAATCTAGGAAATGGAAAGCTTTGTTATAACATGTACTCAAATAAGAAAATCACAAGCACTTATTTGTGAACCCTGAATAAGGGAATATATAGAAAACAGTATTGTGACTTACTGAAGTAAAAAAAGACAATCATTGCATGTGGGCACATAAAATTCTGAATAAAGATATAAATGTAAATATGTTTTAAAATATCTTGTATAATTGAGTTTCAATATTAAAAAAAAGTGAGATTTTTTCTTTCAACTTTCTCCGGAAACATAATGATTATCAATATATTTTTTGCCTGAGAGTAACTTTTTTTATTTGTATTTAGTTGGATCATTAATCCATAAATTGTTCATCATCACCTGATTCATAGACTAACCTCAGAAGAATTATAGTTAAAATCTAGTTAATCTGTTTGTCAAAAGTATATGTAAGACAAATATAGATGCTCAGTTACATATATTTGCCCAAGTGGAGTCTATTTAAAGCTTAAGGTTTTAATTCCTTCTGGTATATTGGGAAACATAACTAGGGCATAAATAAGACTTCAGCATATCTAGTATATTTGACTTTGCAAGTATAGACTTACACTATCTGATACATTGGACTGCTAAAGTGGAAACATAAAACCTCTTAGACCATATAGTACATTTTATTGCCCAAGAAGAAACATAACCCATTAGACAATCTGGCATTTTATTCCACAAATCATCAGTTTGTCCTCTTAATCAATGCTGCTAATATTGGTTGTTCACATCTAACCTTTATATGTAAAGCTCCTTCATGTTTGGATTTTTTATATCCTGATTACAGTAACCATTTAACTCAATAAATAAATTGATTTGTAGATATATAGATGGATGTATAAAGAGACATATAGGCAGTGATATATATATATATATATATATATATATATATATATATATATATATATACACAGAAAGATAGATTGGCATATAGATAAGTAGATATATAGATACATAGGTAGAAGTATGTGGATGCACAGATTGTGCGAACAACGTATGCTTATATAAGTAAGATTGCATATAAATTTATAAAATGTATTTTAATATCAAGATATAAATAGAAGTGAAATTTTATATTCATTTATATTTTCATTCATTTAGGAAAATTTTAATTCAATTTTGAGGTTTGTTATTGAAGTCAAATAAATCAGCTTTCAATATAGAATATTACAATAATTTCTAATGATTACTCTGAAAAAATTAGATCATGTTTTATTTGTATTTTGTACTAAATTCCATAAAAAAAATTTATATTAGCTTACTGATGAGATTTAAAGTATTATATAGTTAGATAGATATATAGACTGGAGATAGATAAATAAAGTGAATGAATAGAATGATGAACAGAAGAATGAATAAATGGATGGGTGAATATATAGAGATATGGATATATCTTTAATCAAATTTAGTATGATCACATAATTTATGCTTTGAGTGATTGTAATTTAGAACTTAGTCTGGTTGTGATCTCCAGTCTCCTGGATTTTTATATATTTTAATCCTACCCTTGTAGTATTTAACCTATGCTATATGTTATTTAATTTTTTTTTTTTACAAAAATTTATTTATCTTTCACTCTCTTTATAAATGATTTCCAACATATAGCAATCATCAATTCTGTTATCTCTTCTTTGTTATTGCACAGGATAAATATCTTTTATTGCTTTTTTAAAAATTATTTTATTTCTTATGCATATTATCTGCTTCATTATCATGGATAATTTCTAATTGAAAAAAAAATTAAACCTTTTATAATTGCTATCAATTTATCCACTATTTGTCTATCCTTTGAGAATAAATGTTAACACTCTTTTTTGTTGTTGTAATGCATAAATTATTGTAACTATGCTTCTCGGTTTTGAATGATAAGCCTTCTTCAAAAATATTTGTGTTTACTTGCTATGCCAATCAGGTATTATAATTTATCTATGTTTTTGCAAGATCACAAAAATAAAGAATAAATTTACCATCATTCTTAAGCATGTTTTACTTATATTGATAACTAAAGTGTTTGGTGTTATGCATTTATTTTTCTAAAGGTCTTTAAATAAAATAATATAGTTTATATTTCTATAAAATCATCTTTCAATATATTAATTTTGATCAGACTTTCTACAATGTCAATACATTTATAAATACAGCTAGACAGCAATTTAAACATTTTCTTTTTGTAGGATTATATTTAGTGAATTATATTATCTTGGTTGATATTAAATAATACAATAGATTTGTCATTTTTAGATAAAAAACATTGATATTATAAGTTGGTTTAAATTTTCTTTAATACTAATAATGTAGATTCTAATTATTCTCAAGGGAGTTTTGTTGTTAATAATATATCTTGCTATCTCTATTTACTATTTTCCTTAACTTTATCTTTAATTAATTAAGACTGAGACTAAAATGTCAATAAAAATTTAATTTTAAGCATTTTTAATAATATAAAAGTGAAGAAGGAATTTTCTTTTTATATTACTCAAAATTATTTTAAGAAATAAATAGTTATTTACAAATGACCAATGAACAGATTCTGATCAAGATTACTATGTGCTCCTTTATAAAATAAAATCTGGGTTGCTCAAAAGCAAGGTAATGGTTTTTTTTCTAGTTCAGCTTTGGCTTTTTCTGTAATTTCACACTTTTATTAATCTTAATACTTTTACACACTTAAGTTAATATAAGTCCCTGTTATTATCAGTTTTTCACACTGTTAAACAATGTTCTATATGAACTATGATGCTGGTTTGTGTGCTTTAGCAACACCAGTTTTCTTTCAATTACAAGAATAACAATCCTCTCTCTAATCTTTTATTTTTTTCAGCATTAACACTTTATTTTTTGATTGTTTTCCTCACATTTTTTCTTTAGAATTAGACTGTCTAATTTAGATAGAAACAAACTACTTTTTCAGCATGCACTATGAATAGCCAGGACTCCCCATCAATGAATATTTAAAAAATATAAGAATGACCATCCATGTTTGAGCTTTTAAATAAACTAACATTCATTGACAAAGCTGGAAATGTGAGTGATCTTCTGCATTTTAAAAACATTTATTGATGAGGAGTGTTGACTATTCATAGTGCATGTGTAATATGTAGTTTACTTTCATCTAAACTCTCTCTCTATATATATATAATATTATTCGATGTCTGTATTTTTAAAGCAATATACATAATTATATAACTGAATATTTGTAAATACAGAAACTAAATAATTAAAATTATTTAGTTACTGTATATACAAATATTCAGTTATATAATTACATATATATATGATCACTAGATGTAGCTTACCAATCAGTTCCAAACAAGCTTTGTTTACATAAATGCCGAAAGAGATAGAATCTCTTTTGGCATTTATGTAAACAAAGCTTGTTTGAAGCTGATTGGTAAGCTCCATCTAGTGATCATAAAATGCAAGCTTAAAGGCAAATTATAAAATTTATAACTTGTTTTGATTATCATTTATATATAAATTAAAAAGTTATATGTAATAATAACACTATTTTTTACATAGAGAAAAATATTGATACCATTAAATACATCATTAATACATTTTAAATGAAATAAAAATGTAATCATTGAAATAGAATGGAATTTTTTTATGTAAAAATTTAGATAAAATTTCCCCCTTGATGTAACCAGGCAACAAATAATTTAAACAGGAAAATATAAGCTGAATTTATGGCAACTAATAATAGCAATAATATTTGTCTGTTTCATATTAACCAAAGACAGAACTACTTTTAGCTTAATACTTTAGATTATATGAGTTACAAATTCAGAGATAGATACTTTATGTAAAAATTTGATGTGTGATATCTTAACTGAATTTTCATAAGCAAATAAACTTCTCATGCAAAGAGTCATGTATATATTAATTAACATAAAGATTTTCATGGTTGTACATATACATATTAAAATAAAATAGGGATGTTTTACAAAATATTCAATATAAATTTCAGCAGTGATGTAACAAGGCTATATATCATATATACATATCTGAATTGTAACTCTCATATAAATTGAAAGCAGTTTCAAATTTAGCTTAATATGCTGTAAATAGATCATATGGTGTTATTTTGAATTGTCAGTTTTAATTTTATCTGAAATTTTATTTACATCATTAAAGAAAATATTCAATCATATTTAAAATTCATGAATGTAGACATACACACATATATAATATACTCAGATTAACAAAACAATCATTAGATAATAATAGTAAAATAATTTTCATGATATTCAGATCAAAGTTCAACTGCAAGTAATATTAGGAAATATTTATCAAGAGTATCTCTGATACTTATAACAATATGTTTGTCTCATTAAACATTATTTTATTTTAAATGCAGTTTTATTGTGTAATTCTCAAGGCAATTCTTTTCTTACTGTATTTAGGCACTTAAATTGGTAATATGTCTAGTTATCACATGCTTCTTTTTATCATTGATTATCTTTCTGTATTACTTCTGTAAATAGGATTGTGTAATCACATTTCCATCAATTTGAATTTTGATTAATTTTCATTTGTAAGTATGTAAGTTTGTTGACACTATAATAGCAATAGTGGATAAAAGTTCATCAAACTGAGTATGTAATTGTAATCTTGCTTAAGTTATTAAAATTAATAATGAGTCACTTTGACAGAATTTTTACTTAATACTTAATAACTAATTGCATACTTGGAAAGTCTATCTCTTATTACACATTCTTGTCAAAGAATATAGAAGTTATGATCCAAAAATGGAAAGACTGTTGCTGCATATGCAAAAATTGTTCACTTTAGCTGTTGAAATAATGATACTAAAAATTAATTATGGCAAAGTTGTTGATAAGTAATGCATGGTACTTTAAATAAGAAGCTGTTAAGGTTTAAGATGTAAAATTGTGCTGTTAGTGAAATTAAAGTCAAATGAAAAATTTTGTTATTATGAAATAAATTTATTAAATGAAAGGAACTGCAGGATGTTAGGATTTTCCTGCACTATCTTTTATTTTTAAAATATGTAAATGTATAAATAAAGTACTGATGATAGCCTACAGCTAGAAATCAGTGTGGGGATAAAGATATTCAGAAAAGCTTGAGCTGGTCATGCTCATTATATATCATTTGTAGTACAAGCTTATTAAATGAAGTCACATGATGTTGACTTGATTTCCTTGCAAAACGAATTTGCATGTTTCAATATTAAATACACATTGTTCTGAGAAAGAAAACTTTTTTATATATAAAATATTATTGCCTGAAGGTAGTTAATGAAACCAAAATTTTGTGAAGACTGAAATCTATAATTATATGTTGGACTGTTCTCACATCTCATTTGCTGTTTTTTAAAAAAATCCAAAACTTTATTTATACTTTTTAGTAATAATACCAAGTTAATGTAGAATAAAACATTTTGAATAACATTGATTTCATTTCTTCTTCTGATGTGTTGGTGAGAACGAGTGATTTTCAAATTACCAACTATACTTATTACTATAAAAATAAAAATCAGTACAATATTTATATGTCTCTATATGAAGGTTTTTCTAATTTCTCCATATTTTCATTTTAAAACCAAATCTAAAAGTAAGACAATTATTATTGCTCTCCAAACATATAACATATATAAAATTTCTACTGATTGCTGCTTTTTTTTAAAAAAAAAAACCCAGTTAGATTGCCATCTTAAATTTAGTATTCACTTCTCTGAAGATTATCAGATCAACTCCTATGATATTGATAGACAAAATATTGTGTTCTGCACTAAGTAGTGTATTATTCCTAATAGCTATTTTTTTTGGGGGGGGGATATAATTAATGTTTGACTTTTTCTAAAAAAATACATAACTACAAATAAATTCTATCATAACAAGCATTCAGACAACCATTCAGTGCTTATGCAGCTAGCAGCAATAAGCCATGACCAAAAGTTATTGTAGCTAATAGAACAAGCTGTATGAACTGTTTTGGTCTGTTGCAATTGAATGTTTTAGAATGGATATTTCTGTTTTCTAATAGCAGGTTTTAGTGTTATTTGAAAAGAGCTTTATGAAAGAAATATCAAGATTGCATTAGTTGATGGATTAAATTTTATTAGAGTGGTGCAAAACAAAACAAAGCTTATGATATGCTGATGATTTAACCATTTTAATGCAATTTATAAAGACTTTGGTTTAGTAATTAATGTTCAAATATTTATGTAATTCGTTATTCACTGGTTAAAAAAGACAACTTTTTTTCCATGTGTCATAGCATTGGCTGGGAAGCGAATCTGCTAACAAAGAACTACTGCTTGTAAGGCAGCTGTGCTGACCAATCAACCACCAACAAAGACAACAATTTTTAGCTTGAATGATTTACCATTAGCAATATAAATCCAGTTAAATATAACAGTTACTTATTCACTACAAAAGTGAATTTGGGTGCCAAAGTGCAATTCAGAATCTAGTGTGCATTGGTATTTTAATGTAATAATAATAACTATAATTATTTATTTTTGATTCACAAAAAAGTCAAGTACTGTTTCTATTTCAAGTGTCTTTTCTGCCATCTTTCTGTATTTATCCTCTTATTTTTCCTCACTAATTTCATATTTTTATATTACTACTTTCATTCCTTTAGATTTAAGGTAGAGTCTGATTATCATGGATCTGTCAAGCTATTGATTATCCTTGTATATATTGCATCAATGTAATTGAGTTTTTGCAGTCACGTTTTTATCTTTTAAGTAAATGTATAGCAATTTAAATTCCATTCTTATTTTTTCTGCAACTTTTAATTACGTTATTTTGTTCTGGAATTAGAAAAATCAATATTTTTTTACAAGAGGAGTATAATGTTGATGGTGATGACAATGACTTCAACTAAATTAGTTATATGTATCTTTTTAATCCTATAATTTCATTATATAGAGATAAATATATCTGTTGTCAATGTAACAATTTTCTGTATAAGTTTGTGTAATAATGCTTTGCAATATTGAAAAACTGAGTTGGAAAAATAATAAGACAAGATAGATGATCTGTTTGTCAGATAATTGTGTAGAATCATATCAGATTTACTTTGTGAAATATATATATATATATATATTCATTAGTTTGAGTGTGGAAAAGCAACCGAGTAATTACAAAGTTTCTAAAAAGTACTTTGTTACTATTGTAATTAAAGAAGTCAACATAATTATATTAGACAAATGAAATCATAGATACTTGAAAAAATACAATATTAATTGCTTTCATTGAGAAAATATATCTCAAGATAGAATTTAATGGAAAGCTACAATTAAGCAAATTAAAAAAGTATTTCAGAAAAAAAATGTGTTTACAAGTAGAAAATGTTCAGACACCATATATTAACTAGAAATATTAAACAACCGGAATATAATATATGTGGATGTATGTATATGATTTGCGAATTGGTTGCATAATCATTTCAAAACTTTCCATTATTTTTTTATAATGGCTAAAGAATGGCTGCTATGAAAATATATATAACAAAATATTTAAACTATAATAAATTATAAAGTGTGAACTATTAATAATTATTATGGAATTAAAATTTAAAATTGTTAAGCTAAGATTTAATATTTATTAAGCAAACCTAAAATTTATGTAGTCATCATCATCTTTTTGTTTGCAACCATTATTGACCAACTGCAGGCTCCAAGTTTAATCCATCTGTTTCATGTCGTCTTTTTCTAGGTGGTTTACAATTTCTTGAAATCCAGTTTAAGATTTCAAGTGTCCATCTATTATAATTATTTCTAACAATGTATCCAGCCAAATTTTACTTCAATCTCTTAATTCTTTCAATGATGCCAGGAACACCTGATTGTTTGCACTCCCATGTATTTCACTTTGGATCTCTTTTTATTATTCCAAACATACATATGTCAATAATTCTTTGAGTGATCATAAATCACTTTATTGCTGTTTTGTTAAGTGTCCAAGTGTCAGATTTATAAGTTAGAACTTATGACACACATTTATTAAATAACCTTCCTCTTCAAACACATAGGTATATTTCCTTTTAATATTAAATTATTTCAATCAAAAGCAATTCAACTAAGTTTAATTCTATGATTAATTCAATCCATTATATTTCCCTTTAATAGTTTGACCTATTTGTAGTTGTTAACTTTTTCTAACTAATCATTATCAATTTTCATGTTCTTCTTTTGAGAAAACCCATTGAATGTTACATTAGTTTTTTTTAACATTTATCTGAGGTCCTACATTCTGACTTTCATCTTATAACTCTGCAACACTTGTTGATGCTCTACAGCATTATTTGAAAAAAGCAACTGCATCATCTGCAAAATCTAGATGATTTAAATAATCTCCATTTACTTTTATTTCCTTAACTTGCCATTTTAATGCACAAAATACTCCTTGCAAATTAGCTGTAAAACTTGGAGGTATGGAGTCACACTGTCATACACCCTTATCAAATTAAAATTCAAGTTCTCCTCAAAATAAATTCTATTGACTTTTTCATATTAACAATAAAATTATAAGTGAAATTTTCTATGCATCAAACTAGAATAAATATTTTACAGTATTAAATCCAGACAACAACCATTAAAATCAGTAATCCAAGCTGAATCACATGAACAAATCATAAACAGTGGCATTATTTTTATTTACCACTAGAAAAAACTGCTTTTAGCTTATCAATCAAAATTATATATAAGTAGCAAGTCAAAATAAGATTTTTTGTATGTAACAGAATTAAAGATTCACAACTTTTCTAAATGTTCATGAGAATCTAAGTATCTTCCAATGAGATTTATAAATATTAAATTAATTATTTTATAGACATTAAAATTGCAATGAGAATTTTATATGTATTAAATTAATATATTTTTTCGTATGATATAATCAGACAAATATGTACATAAATCAATAGCCAAGCAGTTGTCCCATGTTCGCGGGTTCACTTCCAGGCAGATGCTTTGACACATAAAAAAAATCAACAGTCAAAGCTGAAATACATGATTTAATTATTGATAAGTGATTTTTTGATGATTTTATTTAATCTAAAAGATGGCAGACTTTAGTTGAGCACTCAAGATTATATATGAGTAAAAATCATTACCGTAACTCTATCATTGAAATGTAATGAATTAAAGATGATATTAATATTGTTTCACATACTGGAAAATATTGAAAACATTAAGTATTTTCAATATTTTCTTTGTATAAAAAGCAGGCAGAATTAATATTATATGAGTAGTAAATTAGACCATAATTTTATATTTGTAAAAATTTAATAATTCACAATTTTTGCAAATCCTCACTAATAACTTTGATATTACAAAGTAAATTATAATTGGTCTTCAACTATGCTGTAATCAGGCAACTTCTTAATTACAATTAATTGTCTAATCTGAGGTACATGATCTTATGATACAGTTATTAATTATAAAGTTTGTTGAGAGTACTTAAAGCTAAAAAATATCTATTTATACCATATATGACAGTTTAATTTATTTTAATACATAGAAAATGTCCATTATAATTTCAATTATTCCATCTTAAGATTACGAAAATATTTAATATATATATATATATATATATATGTGTGTGTGTATTGAATTAAATATTTTCATGGGTTGTTTTTCTAATAAAGAATAGAAATAAGAAAATAACTTTCATGTAAATGGAAATAACCTTTTGCTTATTAATATTTCTAGGAAACAATCAATTACTATTAATTAGCAATGTTACTAATGCGAAACAAGTTTCTCCATTAACCCATAATATCCCTTTTATTAGGGTTTTTGTTAGAGTAAAAGGTGATCTTCCTTTACTTCAAACCCAAGTTGTTAAGTAGATTTAAACCCAGAAATCTATTTTTTATAGATTTGAGAACTTGAAAAAATAACATTTTTCTTGATGTTCTGCAAATAAAATTTAAACTTCCCCATAGAATTGTAAATGTTGAATTAAATATTATATGGGTTATTATTATAATAAAGAATAGAAATAAAAAAAATATCCATGTAAACAGAGATAACCTTATGCCTTTTGATGTTGTCAGGAAAATGTTATTTACTACCAATTGGCAATCTCCATGAGATCAAACAAGATGTTCCACTAACCCATAATAGTTCTTTTGGTGGGATTTTTTGTTGAAATAAAAAGAGATTCTCTTTTTTTGCCTTAAACCCAAATTGTTATGTAGATTTAATCTAGACATTGATTTTTTATAAGTGTGAATGAGAAAGTCTATTTCTCCTAACATTCTGCAAATAATATGTCAACTGCTCCAAAGAGTTATGTACGTTGAATTAAATATTTTCACAGATTGCTATTGCAATAAAGAATTGTTATTTTACAATATATATATATATATATATAATTATAATTGAAATAATATTTTTAACGGTTTACAAACAATTACAAACAATCTTTAAATCCGCAGAAGTACTTTTGGTTACTTTCTAACCTGCCTCAACTGCCATTAAATTCAAAAACTAAAAGCGGAAGCAAACATCATCAATTCAAATTCCACGAATCTCGTATTTTAATGTTAGAAGCTTGTCGATTTATTAAATGCATTTTATTCCTGTTTATAAAAATTGCCTCTTTAATTTTTCTTTTACTATGGTTTCTCTCTTCGTGAAGAATTTTCACATTTTCAAAATTAAATTTAAATTTATATTTACATGTTTTTTCATGATCGAAGAAAACTGAAGAAGATATTAAATCACAATGTGAAAATTCTTCACGAAAAGAGAAACCATAGTAAAAGAAAAATTAAAGAGGCAATTTTTATAAACAGGAATAAAACGCATTTAATAAATCGACAAGCTTCTAACATTAAAATACGAGATTCGTGGAATTTGAATTGATGATGTTTGCTTCCGCTTTTAGTTTTTGAATTTAATGGCAGTTGAGGCAGGTTAGAAAGTAACCAAAAGTACTTCTGCGGATTTAAAGATTGTTTGTAATTGTTTGTAAACTGTTAAAAATATTATTTCAATTATAATTACAATATTGTTTTTAATTAACGGATATTTTATTTATTTTATATATATATAAACCATTATACAATTACAAATATCCAATAACCCCCCTCTGTTTAATAGTCTATATCTCAATAACTATTAAATAGAGGGCGTTACTGGCTATTTGTAATTGTATAATGGTTTATATATTTGTATGATTATTTTAGTTAGTGTTAACAGTAACTTTATTATCATATATATATATATATATAAGAAAAATAAACATTCTTAAAAATATCATTATTATGTTCTAGAACACATTTTAATTAGGCAATATTTTTAAAGTATTCATTGAAATAAAATATTTTAATGTATATAACTCTCTTTGAAGCATTTAAAGTAATAAGTTCACTTAGTTTGATAATAAGTTCAATTAAAACTGAAGTATTATTTGAATATTTTGATAAAATCCTCATTTATATTTTCACTATTGTATTATTTCTAATATATTTCCAAATGATCTTTTATATCTTACATTATTTCTTTTTTATTAAACAGTGATATATAGTTAATTTGGAAATTGAGAATACAAGTTTGTAGTATATTCTTACTTTAATAACAATTCCATTAATGTGCTATTCTTATTGCTAATTTTCTTTAAAAGTTTATAATGGAGTTCGTTACATAATTGTGGATTTACATTTTGTAGATAACTTTAATAACATCCTTGTAAATATTTAAAAAGTTTAAAAGAAATATTAATACTATTCTGCATATATTTTAAGAAAATTTTGAATAACCTTCATGCATTTTCAATCCTGAACATTCTCTCAAAAGTAATTACTATTTAACAGTTGATTTTGCGAAGGATACTCGCTGCTAAAATGAATTGAAGTTCTACTTAATACTTTTCATGTTTTCTCTAAATATCCACAATTAGTACTGGTTTTAATTTATTATTTTCTTAGAACATTTGTTTTTGAATTAGTATTATTTCAAAGCATATAACAATTTTCTCAGATATTTTTTTTTAAATGAAGAAAATTGTGGTTCTTTTTCCAGAGGAGAAATATACATTACAATCTTGTTTTAATAAACATTGATTTTTTTTAACAATCATTAGAAATGTTAATAAGTTAGTATAATTTAGCAAGTCTAAAAAGAAAAACTTCACAATAAGGGTTCTTTCATACATGTTTTGTTTAAAACAATTTTTTCAGACATCTGGCTATAAAATTCAAGAAAGTAAACTAGATTTTTCTTCTGACTTGAAAAATAATTGTGTTATAATAATTCATTGTTTTTCCAACTAATTAGATGTGCAAATGTTGTAAAATTTATCTTTTGTTACAGTTTAATGGGTAAAATATTTGTTACCAAATAAAATAAAAGAAAAAATGTAATTGATTTTTTAATAAATATTTTGCAAAATTTTTGAAATTCAAGAAATAATAAAGTTAATATTATTTTACTTTGTAATATTTAAAAAGACATAATTATAATGTTATTAACCCAATATTTTATGTACTGACATATAACCCACTATAATCTATAAATATCTATACTGTTAAATAGCTAAAGATTGTAAAAGATAAAAATAATAATTATTAAATTTAGTTAATCTGTTAGAGAATAAAGTTATTAATTTTGATTAAATACTATTATTTAGTATTATAAAATGTTATTAAAATTATTAATTTTATAATACTTCCTATTTGATATATTTTTCTTTTTTTTTCTAAATAAATAAAAAAAACACTTTGAACTTGACATGGATCATATTTTTTGCTGAAATTTCAATGAATCATCTTTCAATTTCTTATTAAATTTCCTTTCATTAATCTTGTGTTAAATTTCTTGCATTTTAGGAATTTTTACCTCTATTGTTTTTAAATCTCAAATGGATTGCTATTATACATTTACATGATTTCAAATCCATTCTTCAAAAAATTATAAAATTTATTAAATATATGTTCATGGTTTTTTTTATTCTGATGTGCAATTTTCACATCAATCAAGGCATTGATAGTGAATATGTGTAGAAATATAAAAAATAACATCTCATTTAATAACTGCATCTTTCAATTTTCTATGATTTAAATTGGGTCTACATGTGTATATCAGAATATCTGGTAACTGGATTTTGTGTTTCTGAAAAGGAGATCTTATATGTAAATCTGCTGTATTTATATGTTGATCAGTATACATAGTTAATTTTTTTCTTTGATTTATTAACCCAAACCAGATGATTGCCTTCTAGAAATACACAGAATAAGCAATTTATTTTTTGCATCACTCTCTCACATGAATTGAATATTTCTGATAGACACTAATGCAGGATTCATTTAATTTTTGTTTGTACATTTCATCTATTTTGAATGTAGAAAAAGGTTGCATGCCCTCAAAAATGAAATTTAGTTTCTCAATGGGAAATTGTTGAGGCTTAAGCATATGAAATGCATTCTTATCATGAGCACTCTAACAGGTTAAGATATAAATAGTTTTTTAAAAAAAATGCACATAACACATAGTGATACCTATTACAAGAGTGGTCCATAAAAATATATTACCAAATATTGGGTTGGCTGCTTCTAAGTAATATGATGGGCTGATCTCATATATGATTTATTACATAATGGGTGTTATATATATATAATCTCAAATAAGAGATGGAGAGTAATTGCCACCAAATGTTTCTTCAAGACAATTGCTTGGTATGTTCTAACCTTTGGGCAAGCCAAAATTATATAACTTAAAAGAAAGATAAATAATAAATGAAGTAATTACTAAAAAAAAGAATCTTGGCTAAATAAATGATAACAAATAGGCTAAGCTCATGGTTCTCACAGATAATATATGCTATAATAAAAAGAGCTATAAATAATGACCAAGCATTGTAAGTACACTAAAATATGCTAATTAGCATTTAATAAATTTTAAGAGGAGAATTCTCAACTCACCCTTTCAAATTATAAATGCTCTTAATATTGAAAGGACATACCAAAGAGTAATTAGGATATAATATATTCTTTCCCATAGATTTTTTTATATCTCCCTCCAATACCTCACCATAACTATTTTCAACATTTAATTGCAATGATCTGATCCACAATTCAAAAACTCACAGTAAGGATAATAATGTTTCATATGTTTTATGTGTGCCACTTTACTTTTCAAAATAATTTCTTTTGCTAAAATAATTTCTTTTTGATCATTGATTATGATAATAAGATCTCAGCATTCTTTATTAAATATTTTTAACATTACATTTTTTATTTTATTTATGAATTATTTAACAATGAATGGTATCCTAGTGAAAATAGGAGATATACTCTTACCCCTAAGATAATATCTACATAATTTACAATAATAATAATATTTGCTGAGGCTATAACCTCATAGTAGGGACCTCTACAGGTGTTTTAACCACAAGCTTACGCTATGGAAAAAAAGAGAAGAACCCTTCTTTACTTCAACCTACTTTCTATTTAAATAAGTGAAGCTATTTATACGCATATTGTCGAGGTTATAGCCTTAGCAAATATTACTTACGTAATCAATGTGCGTTTAATAAATTTATAATTACAACTTTAAATAATAATAATAATAACAAATTAAAAAAATATTTTAATTAAAATAAAATACATAGAAATTCTTAATGTAGAATAAAATAATAATAATTTACTAAAATAAAATCTGAATACCAAGAGTGGATAAGGGATTTTATGGCCATTCAGGATATTCTACTAACAACTCATATCAACTCTTTTTTATAAATTGATGATAAAGAATTTAAGCATTAAATTCAGTTAGATAATCAATTATAATTGTATAAATAAAAAAATAATAATTTTATCACAAAAGTAGTAATCTTTTAGTATCACTTAAGATTAAAAAAATGAGTGGTAAATGCATTCTTAACATCTGAGGGCCATTCTAACAAAGTGATTATTTTCAATTTTATGTGCATGTTCTCTTAATGACTAACATAAAATATAATTGCATCATATATTATATAATGTTAAGATTTCTGTATAAGTAGGATGTATTTAAGATGATATTAAAACTATACACAAATTTAACACTAAAATATAACTTTTATTTAAACGATAAGAACAATCAAATAAACAACAATTTTGGAAATCACAATCTTCAAATTAAGTTATTCAAACACTACCATACAATGTTACTGTGAAGAAATATACACAAATTTAACACTAAAATATAACTTTTATTTAAACGATAAGAACAATCAAATAAACAACAATTTTGGAAATCACAATCTTCAAATTAAGTTATTCAAACACTACCATACAATGTTACTGTGAAGAAATACATTTTAGGAATTTACAGCTTATGTTAATAAATATATAAATTTGCAAATTAAATGGTCATTGACTATTGTGAATTTGTCTGACTGATAAAAGCTTTTTATTAAATATGGGCATTATCACAAGAAGTCCTAAATTTTTACAGAACATTGATACTATGGCATTGTCCTAACAATGAGCACATTTAAATACTTATTAATCCAGTAATGAATTTGTGCTAGAAGTCACATACATTAGTTATTTAGGCCTATAAGTAAAAAAAAATTACATTTTTAAATAAATAACTATCAGTATAATGCAAATCACAGCACATATATCAGAATCATCTTTACCCTATATTTAGAATATTCACAAGTGCAACCAAAGAAAAGATGGTGTTCTTTAAAACAAATAAAAATATCAATTGCCAAAATAATAAAGGCATGGTGGTATACTACAAGTGATTTTATACAACATGTATGAAATAATGAATCCAAAAGAAAAAAAAATGTGGCAATAAATCTAATGATAACATGAACTCAAAAGAACCACCTACATTTTGAAATCAAACAAATATGCTATGAATTTTATCTCTGAACATATTGGAAAAATGAGAATGAACCACCAAAAATATTAGGAATAATAAAGTGCTGCCTTATATAAAACATCTATGTTAAATATGTAACTTGAACCATATCACAGAACATACTATAATAAGAGAGAGACAAAGCTAAATCTCTTTATAAAAATGCATGTGCTAGCAAAATAAATATGTACAAGTGAGAGTTAAACCTACACTCTTTTAGAAAATATAATAATAAAATAAACATCCAGAAGAGATACAGCTATGAACTCTTGGATAATGGAGTGGCAAGATTAGCATAAAAAACAAAAGAGAGACTAATTTTCAATCTCTTAAACAAATATAATGATTAACTGATACATAAGACCAATAACAAAATTATTTGCCAAATCCGGTCTAATAAAAAAAAACAAGGCCTGAAACAGACAATAAAATAAGAATATACAATATCTTCTTTGGTTATGCATAAACATATTCATTCAAATAGATAAAATACTCATGATAGGGGATAAAGCAGCATTTTAAATGATAAAGTATTATAAGTAGCAAATATTCTGTGAATTTCTGAATATTACAATCAATAAATAATGCATAAAATATATCAAACAAAATATGCATAGTAAAATAAAGAAATGCATGGTAAATTACAAACAGCATAAAATTACAATTTTAAATTATACCAAGTTTAGCAAAATTTAAACAATTTAATGTCTTACATCTTGGAGAGTTCACTGTTCATCAGGTTACAGTTCTGAAAACATAGAAAATTTTCTTCATTTGTTGAAAATACAGGAAATTTAAAGTTGGATGTAAAGCATTCAATGCTATTTCCATAATCAAGAGATTTCCTGACAACATAAGCATACAAACATATTATTGGCCATTTAGTTTTGTGAAAACAATTTAAGTACAGCACCAGATATTTCTGGTATAACATTATATTAACTTTACATTCATCTGTTGAAAAATATATTTTACTAATGAGGTCTATGATCAAATATGATATAAAGATAATAACAGATTTTATTAGAAAGCAGGGTTTGAAATTCACAATTTTCACATTAATAATAGCAAAGCATAGAGTCAAGCAAGAGTGAAATCAAAAGTTATTTGTAGAATAACTTTAATAATAATTAATTAGAGCATTTTGTATTTCTTTAATAACATATATATGACTTTCTCAGTTATTTTGTCCAGATGTAAATAAATAAGAATAGCAATGAATTTTTAAGAAATAAATCAGCTACAATGGTATAATATTACTACCCAAACATAAATATTCAAGCAATAAATTTTCCATGAAATAATAAGTTAACAATTTTTATTTATACAGACTTAAAGATATATTTTTCTATCTCTAGCCTATATTAAATATAAGTTAAAATATTTGCAAGTTGAACATCTTTCATTCAGAAGCAAAGATGATAAATACATAATTAAGATAAGTAATTAAAATGTTATTTCCAAAATTATTAAAGCGGTCATAAAAACTAGAATTAAAATAGTTCATTAAAAAATTAATTATTCCAGAGAAAACCCGTTGTTTAAAATATAATAATATTGAAATATATTTTGAAGACATTGCTGAAAACAAAATATTTCAAAGTCTCTTGATAAATTTATTCTTATATCAACATCGTTTAAAATTTTAAGCAATGTCATTAAAATATTAAGAACTGCTATAAGTATTGAAAAAGCCTCTGACATTCTTAATATAGCGTAGTTCATAAAAATATTGAATTAATAATAAAGTTCATTATAAATAAACAAATTGATACTCAATAAAAGTTCTTATATTAGTGAAATAATGTATAGAAATTTTCTATGACATTTTAACTCTGCATAAAAGTACTTCAGTAGTTGTAAAGAAATCAAGTCATATATCAAGTGACTTAATTTAATAAGCTTGTATTACAAATGTTATATAATGACCATGCCAATAGCTCTTAATAAGCTTTTTACAATATCCCTATTCTCAGACCACTTTCTAGCTCTGGCTGTCCTCAGTGTGCTGCTAAGATATTAAAGCGTTAGATTAAAAATACTAGGTCAAGTCCAGCACTTTATCTAATGGTTAACTATTAAGTAGAAAATCTGAAATTGTCAGATATCCATATGTCTTCAAATCCAGCTATCTAACTTAAATAGCAATATGGAACTTACACCATATATTAATAGTTTTAAGAATATGAAACCACCAAGGCCTTAAATGCAATAACAATAATTGCAAGAAAATCAAGTTATATATCATATGACATAATATACTAAGCTTGTATTACATATGTTATATAATGAGCATGCCAATACTTCTTAATAAGCTTTTCAAAATATCCCTATCATCAAACTGAAAACCAGAGCTAGAAACTGATCTGAAGATGGGGATATTCTGAAAAGCTTGTTAAGAGCTATTGGCATGCTCATTATATAACATTTGTAATACAAGATTATTAAATTAAGTCAAATGATATATGACTTTATTTTCTTGCAGTTATTTTTATTGCTCTTAAGGTTTTTGGTGATTTTATATTGGTAAAGATATTAATGTATGGTGCATCTGTACTTATAAGTACAATATGGCTCTTTAAGTTAGATAGCTGGGTTTTAAGATATATGGATGTCTGAAAATGTCAGATTTCCTACTTAATAGTTAAACATTAGATAAAATACTGGACTTGACTTGGTATTCTTCAACATCCTAGTGCCTCACTGACAAAAACCAGAGTTAGAAACTGGTCTGAGGTTAGGGATATTCTGAAAATCTTGTGAAGAGCTATTGGCATGTTCATTATATAACATTTACCACACATGCTTACTAAATTAAGTCATATGATATATGCCTTGATTTTATCAGAATTACTGATATTGCTCTTAAGGCTTTGGTGATTTTATATTGCTAACAATATTAAAATATGATGTATCTGAACTTGGCTATTTAAGTTAGATAGTTGGATTTGAAGGCATATGGATGGCTAAAAATTTCAGATTTTCTATTTAATAGTTAAACATTAGAAAAAGTGTTGGGCATGATATGGTATTTTACATCTAATTCTTGAATGTTGTAGTACCTCACTGATAAAGGCTAGAGCTAGAAACCAGTCTGAGGATAGGGATATTCTGAAAAGCTTGTTAAAAGTTATTGTCATGTTCAATATTGAACTTCAGTAGTCGTAAAGAACAACTACTTAAACTTTCCATCTTGATTTTCTTTTTTTTAATAATGTAAATTGTGGAATTCCCAGTAGAATTAGTTTACAGTCTTGACATCTGGATTAGAACTTATTTATGGATACATTACTTCAACAAAAATAAAATTGATTAAAAACTAGTAATTATTAAAAAAACAATTAAGTCTACAATAACAAATAAAAATTAATTAGAAAAGAAAATAAGTTAGTTTTTCTTTTCTTCCCATATGCATCCAAATCTTTTTTCATTCCCATGTGACTTTTATTCCCCTGAACATATGATTAATTTTATTGATTGAAAATTGACGTTTTTAAAATCACCATATCCTGACCTATATTAAAGTTTAAAAATTAATATAGTATCTGAGAAACAAAGTTAAAAAGAAAAACTCACTTACTTATTATCTTAACTCTTAGATTAAAATATTAAATGATAAGACAATTATTTATGAAACTAAAAGAAAACTATTATAATAAAATAAAGATTATATAACAAACGCATTGTTTTGGATAGAATATTATTTTGCCTTATTTTTTTATAATTATTTTATACCCCCTTAATTAAATGAGAAGTTTCCCTGAATACTTTTTATTATTTTAAATTAAAGATATTTAAGTATAGTATTATAAAAGACAAAGTTAAAATGCAACCAATCATACCCATTCTCTGATTTGTTTTTAAATAGATAACTAATAACTTTTAATAATAAAAAATAACTATTTATCTTCTTATAATTAACATAGTTTAACTATATTTACTGACTTAATCTTTATACTGATTAGCATGAATAAAACATATTTTTATTAATAAATAACTTAAATAAAAATGCTTAACATTAAAGATGTAAACTTAGCTATTATTACCGTTTAATTTAACCATTGAAATTTAATACCCTATAAGCTAATTTGAAAATAACTTTCACTTTTAGTAGATTTCAATACTAACCTATTATCATACAGAGAAATATATTTCTAATTTAAACAATTGGATATCACTTATAACTACAGTTGGATCAAACTAATAGAATAAAAATATTAAAAAAGATTTTTTAAAAATAATTAAGTCTTATAAAGTTCTTAGAATGACTTATAAAATAAACTGGCATTTAACTATAAAACCCTATTAAAATTAATTTGCAATAAAAATTAACTTGATTTTTTTATATATATTTAGACAAATTAAATAGCTGGAAGCTTAACCCTCTTAAAAATCCAAAGGTTATAATATATATATATATTGTAATGGACAAATGATCTCTGATTCGCATATACTGACCATGAGGGCGCCACTAGTCCGAAAATCGAAACTAGACATTTATTTTAAGGATGGACAGGATATGTGAACCAAAATGTGCCGGACTAAACTCAGGGAGAAACAAGATATCTTAAATATTGTTTAGACAATTGAGAAAGCAAAGCACAGAGACAAACATCAGCCAAATTAAATTTAAACAAATTTTAAACTTTTATTTAAGAGCAAAATAACTTGTAAGAAAAAGTTTACACGAAAACTAATAGTGTTATTTCAGGCGTGTACCAGAAAGACGAAAATGCAATGTTCTAGCAGACAGACCGACTCTCTAATAGCGAATTAAAAAAAAGAGGGAGCAAATTTCTTTCAGAAGAGAAGTCACCTAAATGTTGGTTTTCCCATTCACAGTTATGAAAACAATATGTTCTTAAAATAAATCAATGAAACCAGTGCCAGCAAGCTTTTCTAGACCCCAAAAAAATGTGTCGGGACCCAAAATGTCATATGCTAGTAGAAGCTGCATCTTCTACGTTCAACGCAAAGATGATTGATTTACTTCAAGAATCCATGTCAAATATGCTTCATAATGAAAGGAAAACAAACAAATAAAACTGTGAAGCCCAACCAAACGATTCGCAAAACTAATCTAAGAATTAAAGGTCTCAATAGGAGACAAGTAAATCATTAGAAAATCAGTTATGTCTGCCCCAGCATTTAAAGAAAATGAATTATCAATAATTATTATTAAAAAATAAACTTATGATACAAATTCTGAGTACACGCTCTGATAAATTTTAAGCTCTACAAGTAAATACAAAATAAATCTATTGGAGAGTGCACATAAGTACAAAAATAGGAAAGCTATAAATACTTTAGCAGCAAAAGTCTCTCTCACCTGTAATTTACAAAAGGGATAAATATTGTCTTTCTGCTGGTGACTTATAAAATTACAATGCTAAAACAATTATAGTTTCTGCTTTCAGAGATATAAGAAATGAAGACTATGAAAATAAAGTCACCAGCCAAAAGATTTGGATGGTTTGCAAAAGTGCAAACACAGTATTTAAAATTAATTTAGTCTACTAAAATAATTACAGGTAAGCATTCAAAATATACACGACTGCCAAAGCATTTAGTAAAAGTTAGGCATAAAAATAGAAAAACTCACACATCACTCTCCAATAAACAACAACTGAAAGCAAACTTGGAATCTTAAAACTAAGATTCCAAGACAAATGGTAAAGTACAATAAAAGAGAATAAATATAGCTAATCAATATGAAGTTAAATATTAATTTATGATTACAGATTTATAATTAGATTGAGCGGAGATTTAATGAAAAGAAATTTACCCTGGAAAGAATAAAAGAAAATTTCATCTTACGATAAAGCACAGTTCACATAGAGTGCACATGTTTATCTTTAGTCCATTTTTCAGGTCCTTTGGCAGTGGCAAGGTAGAGGCAGGGTTTATTTTAGAGGCCCATGGCATGACTGAAGAAGATCTGGCAGGTGTGGGTCCATCCTTTATTTAAATTACCAAGACATTCTGATGATGGCAAAACTCATAGCGGTAGATTTTGACATCTTGCATGGTAAGGAAGTTTGTCAATAATTGTTTAAGTTTTTAGCAATAATTAAATGTCTGAACTGCTACCCAAAACAGTATAACTCTCAGCAGGTGATAATCCAAGTGTCTCCTCAAATACTGAATCTCTCTCTCCTCTAAAATTGGCGGGCTATCCTTGCCTCGCAACATTTCTCATGAAAAACTTTTATTAGTCTTTAATTCTATATCTCAGGCAGGGCAAATATTAATTTCCCACTCAATCTAATTTAAGAATTCCAACCAGGGATTATTGAAACAAAAATTCCAACACAATTAAATCTCTGCTTTTTAAAATTAACTTTAAAAATGATTAAAATAAAAGCAACTGGAATATATAATTAGCAAGCTTGCCTGTTTTTAATCAAATTAATTAAAACAGGTGGTGAAAGTAAACTATTTTAAAATAAATCAATTCTATAAACAAAAATTAAAATGGTCTATTTAAATATAACTGAGTATATGTTTTAATACACATACGTTTTTTTTTTATTAAATAATAATAAGAAATTTTAACATTAGTAATAACACCATTGAATCGGAAATCAATCCGGTTCAATATATAAATTGTATTATCATAAATGCTCAGTTTTTAGAATGCTTTTTTAAATTTTTATTACACATTCTGGATTTCATAGGTCCCTTGCAGATAATGAATATAAAGAATCAGTTACTATCTCAAACAAAATAAAACAATCTTTTCGGAGGTTATCATGGTCACTTATATTAAACATAAAAATGCCATTGTTTACTTAATATCTCACTTTATTTTGATTTTCTTATTTTATGTAATTTATTATGGACAGATAATACATTTTATATAAAGTAGAATGATATGCAATATTCATCTTCGATATAAAATTTGCTTATTTGTTTAGATTATTCTTAATAAAATCTTGAACACTAGTTGAGATAGCAGTAATGTAGGAGTTTTTTTCATTTTAATATTTCTATTCTAAATAAAGTAAATTAACACTCAGAATATCAGTCTCCACATTATTTAACATAGAACAGTATAGCACTTTGTAAGTGAAGCATTGTAAAAATTGATTCCAATGAATAATTTGAATATTGGAAAGACAGTTATTATTTCTAAACTCTAAGGTCTCTTGATCCGTAATGTTAATAATATCAGAACCTAGAAGAAACTGTTTAAATTTATCAAATGATAAAATTATTATCAATTCTTTTTTTTCAGTGGTAGTGTAATTTATATCTGGACATCTTAAGGGTAATTTACTAATACAATGCCACAGGTTGGTTTCTTTATTATATTGGAAAATAACTTTCATTTTAAGATTATTATTATGTTATGTAGGTAAAATCGTTGGCTAAATTTCATCTAACTTGTTTGTCTTAGAAATGGAATAGGATAAGATTTCACTTAAAAAATATTTATCAATTAATTTAAATATATGGACATATTCCTGGTCTAATTAAAGGCAACATTTAGATAATTATTTATTACATTGATCCTAGCTTGATATTCTGAATTTCGAACTTTTAATGCAAATTCCTTATTTAATATTATCATAGAATTTTCTTGTTCTTCTAGGCAGTTGAATCTTTAGATATATGCAGCCTTGTAAACACAGATATAATGTCTTCATCATTACAAATGAAATGATAAATCCTATATTCTATTATAACCATTATTTCTACCAAAAAATCTGTTTCTAACATATTTACATATACTATTTGTTTTGAATAGAGATAAATATTCTATTTATGGAGCACCAAATTGAATGTTCAATTATGTTTGCTGATAGTCCTCATTCACCCTTTTTTTATTTATTAACACTATGTGTGATCAGTTAAAAAAAGTTATGTGCAAATTGTTTTTCATGGTTTTTTTTATGAAATGTTTTTTTTTTTTTTCAGCACAAAAATTTATCTAAGGGAACTAATGTTTAAATCCAGTTTTTTATATTATAATCATGATTTTTGTTAAACTCTCTCTCTCTCTCTCTCTCTACATATATATATATATATATAACATAATATCCTGGTTATATTTTAGAAGAATATTAATTTGCTTCATTAAATGGTCTCCACATTCATCAATATTTACCAATTGAATGTGGTAGTCTTTATAATAAAAACATTCCTATAAAATTCATTTGTGTTTCTCTGTTTCAGTGAAATATTTTGCTATATGATCATTAATTGGATATTCCTGATTTAATCAGATCATATATCAAAATATAGTTACATATATAATTAAAAGAAACAAACCATATTCAAAAATAGAATGGATCAATATATTCTTTAAAGTTTTTAATGTTTATATGTGTGTATAAAAATATATATAATTGCTCAAAAATTAAATTTAAAAAAAAATAATATGAATTAAAACAGTTTATATATATATATTATAAAAATTAATAAATAATTTTTAAAAAAAATTAATTATATATATATATATATATATATATATATATATATATATATATATATATATATATATATATTGTGATGGATGAAAGATTTCTAGATTCGCATATACCTGACAAAGATTATGTTGTGGAAATGGGATGGAGCAGAATATGGGAAAATTTAGAGTGCGGAACGGAAAATAAAGTGGCTAACATGTTTATCTAGGCATAATTGCTGAGATATTCTTGACTTTGTTTAAGAAGAAGCCACAATATATCACATCATCACATCACAGCACTAGACATTTTGGACAGGATATGCAAACTGAAATGTGCCAAACTAAACTCAGGGAGAAACAAGAGATCTTATGAATTGTTTAGACAATTGAGAAATAAAAGTAACAATACGAATGTCAGCCAAATAAATTTAAATAATTTGATAATTTTATTAAAAGTTGGACAATAGAGTAAATAAATCTAGCCATGAATACAAAAGTGACTTATATTAACATATGTATATTAACCAGAGAGTGCATAAGACTACAGCCAACATGAAGACATTAAACATTTTGGCAGCAAAATTCTCTCACCTAAAAATATAAGAAATGGATAGGATAATATCTTTCTGCTGGCAATTTAAAAAATTACAAAAAAACAACAACTCTAGTATCCTGATTCAGCAATATGAAAACAGTTACAGTTTTAGTGGAAATCAATGACCAGCATGGATGATCAATCAGTAGCATTCTAACTACTGTTGGTATAATGCTGCAGGACTGCTGTGTGTAATACTACTTTTAAAGCAAACATGGTTGATCTCACATACAAAACAGCAACAAGATATTTGATCATGATCTTATGTAATCTAGAAAGAAATCACTACTTTCAGCAAACCAGAAAAAAGAACCTGATAAATAGCCAGCAAAAAAATTTTATTGTTTTCAAAAAGGCAAACCAAATATGAAAAATTCATTATTTTACAATAACCAATAAGGGCTGGTGAGTAAATAAAAATTATGAAAACTGCCAAAGCATTTTGCAATAGTTAATGAAATAATTAGGCGTATATTAAACATATAAAATACTATCTCCCAATGCACCCCCTGATAAATGAAAATTGAAAACAACTTGGAATCTTAAAACTAAGATTCTCAGACACACTTTAAATACTAGAAAAAGTAAATACAGATAATAAATAATTAAAATAATTAATACAACTTTATAACATAATTATCATTAGATTGAGCAGAGATTTAATTAAATGCAATTTATTTACCCTGGCTAGAATAAGAAACTGTCCGTCTTACAGTAAAGTAGTGTTCATGTAGTTTTCTAAAAAGTGGCAGTGTTAATAAGTTCATATTTCAGGTGACTTCTTTTTATGACAGAGGCAAGTGTCAAGGCAAATTGGGAATCCAGCCTAGGTTAGAGTTTTATGGCATTACAAAAGAACAGCTCAGAGCCTGAGCCTCATCTTTATTTGATTTAGCAATGCATCTTATGGTTTCCAATATGTATAGCAGTGTTTGTTGACATCATGAAGGCAAATTTCAAAAATCTCTTAAATGTTCAAACTGCGATTAATATGAAGTTCCACAGATTCATCAGAATACCTTTTAGAAATCAGAAGCTGAACCAAGCACTTTTTTTAAACAGCCTGTTAGTCTAGAATCTTAACAACTACCACTTTCTTGGCAGGCTATAGTTACCTCACTACATTTCCCATGAAAAACTTTCTATATTGTCAAATTCTATGCCTCAGGCAGGTCAAATATTAATTTCCCGCTCAATGCAATTTAAGAATTCCAACCAGGGATTATTGTAACTAAAATAACAACACAAAACTAAATTTTCACTTTTAGAATTACCTTTAAAAAGATTAAAATAAAAGCAACAGGAATATAATTAGCAAGCTTGCCTGTTTTTAATCAAATTGATTAAAAACAAGCGGCGAAAGTAAACTATTTTAAAATAAATCAATTCTATAAACAAAAAATTAAAATGACCTATTTAAATATAACCGAGTATATGTTTTAATATACATACTCTTTTTAAATAATTTGTAAATGACTAGCTTTAACTTAGATCAGTGAAAGTTAGTTTTATTTTTTTGGTTTAAACAATGATTGATACAGACTGCTCTGTCACAACTTCCCGATCATCGATGAAAAAAAAAACATTCCTGTGCTCTTTTCACTTTTTTTAACATATTAACCCCCTCCTGCAAAATCTCTGCTGGACATTTGTTCTATGTGTTAACTGCAACCAATCACTTTATTACATCTATGATAATTTTTACTACTTACATATCATTATTTATCATTTGTTCAGCAGGTTCTAAGACTATGGGCATTATAGGAACCCTGAATTCCAGACTCATCTTCCAGAAGAAAGGCATTCTGGCCATATTTTTTTTATAGTAAAAGGTCCATCATATATCAGGAAAATTTTTTTGTATTGATGCCATGTTGGATTGCTTACATGAGATTTCCAACAACAACCCAATCACCAGTATCGAATTGGCAAGGATGCCAGTTTGCATGCCTTACATGCAATTCAGCCATGTGCTTTAATTTTATCCTAGCCATTTCCTTGTCTCTTTCTTCATCAATATTATCATGATTGATGGGTAAAGGAGGTTTGATAAGTATAGGATTATTTCTTCCAAAATGCAACCTAATGGGTATAAACCCTGTGGATTCATTTAATGTCCAATTAATGTAATTAACAACCTTTTCCATCTGTTTCACCCATTATCTGTGGTTCTGGTTGACATACAACCGAAATAAATGGTTAAGTT
This sequence comes from Epiperipatus broadwayi, assembly GCA_028023455.1. Taxonomy (NCBI): domain Eukaryota; kingdom Metazoa; phylum Onychophora; class Udeonychophora; order Euonychophora; family Peripatidae; genus Epiperipatus; species Epiperipatus broadwayi. The sequence goes on from JAQFVV010012401.1 coordinate 15,632,837, forward strand.
CCCTCATAACCCACTCATAGAGATTAGACTGAGGATTATGTATGGATGTTAATAAATGTTTTATACTCTGTTGCTGAAGACAATGTTTCCACTGGCAAGATTTAAAGGCTGTTCCATGGTCCAAGAGTATACATTGAGGCTTGCTGATTCTAGGAATTTGCTTGTAAAACTTTGATAGTGCTTAAAGCATCTGCCTTTCTTAATGGATAAGCTGTCACATATTTTGAAAAGACATCATACATGACAACTAAGAACCAGTAGCACCTATATGCTGGTAATGAACTATAAAAATCAGTAGCTCATAACTCATTAGGATCGTGAGATAAAATTGGTTTCAAGACTCCCGTAAAATCTTTATTTACAGGTTTTGTTTGGGAACAGGTGTGGCAACTTGAGAGAACCGATAAAATATTTGAGTACATCCTGGGTCAATAAAATAATTATCAGAGCACATATTCAACCTTATGCCATCCAAAATGTCCATAAAGACAATGCACATATTCATTCAAATGATTCCTAAGCTTTTTAGGTATGAGGGTTCTACAGGAAACTTCTTCTGCAGTAACCTTGTATTGAAAGATACCATCCTCAATATGATAAGCTCCTTTTTGTTGTTCTAACTTGGATAGGTCTATTAGGGATTCAGTGTTCCTTTCTTGTAGGCTACCATTGGAGCATAATTCAGATCCTGCACCTGAATTTCTGACACTTTTTGTAAATTATGTTCCATGGAATCATCTATAACCATTGTAATCACAGCGATACTTAAGTTATTAGAGTGTAGGTGATGCTGGAACATATCTATAGGGTGCCGACTTAAGACATCAGCCATAATGTTATCCTTTCCAGGGCAATAGACCATTCTATATTGAAACTAGATCAAACTCCATTGAATCAGCCGATCATTGGTCAGGTAACTATTGTTCAGAATTTCTAAACATTTATGGTCATTAATAACAATGATGTTTGAGCCCAGCAAGAATTGTTTGAACTTTCTGAAGGCCCATACAATGATCAGAGCCTCCTTTTCAGTAGTCATATAATTATTTTCAGCCCCTTTTAGGGTATGGCTACAAAAATATAATACTTGTGATGTTTCTGCTCATCAATTTGGAATAAGACTACTCCCAATCCATGTCAACTACTATCAGTTTGAAAATAAAATGTTTGAGAAAAATCAGGGTAAGCCAGAACTACTTGTTTCAAAAAATTCTTCTTGATGAGCCAAAACTCCTGCTCCTGTTGTGAACCCAAAAACCACTTTTGGTCCTTTCTTAATAACTGAACTAAGGATGATGATTCTACAGCAAAATTTTAATAAAACCTGTGATAAGGGTTGCAAAACCCAAAAATGACTTCACCTGACATCTGTTAGCAGGTGTAGAAAAATGCTTAATTGCAGATAACTTATCTGAATGGCGTTTAATACCATCCTTCCTGATTACAAAGCCTAAAAATGCCACTTCATCAATGGATAAGTAACTTTTCTGCAAGTTGATTGTGACATTTTCTGACTGCATTCTGTCAAAAATATCTCTAAATGTTCTAAGTGCTCTTCAATATTTCTGGATGGAATAACCATATTGGCCATGTACAATACTATAATATTTTAACATTCTCTGACAGTATCTGATCCAAACACCTTAACAACCCTGATCCACTGTTGATCAAGCCAAACAGCATCCAGTTAAAGACATACATATATCCTTCATACCAAAAGCCTGCATATTGGTGATCGGATGGATGAAGAGGTATCTGCTAATAACTAGAAGTCAAATGTACTAAAGACAGTTTTTCCTTGAAATCTAGCCAGAATTTCAGTTATTGTAGGAGGAATGTCTCTTTCAGGAATCGTGATAGCATTTAAACGGTGAGCATCCAAACATATTCTAAACACCCCAGCTTTCTTCTTTACTACCACCAAAGGGTTAGTATAAGATGATGCTTGTTTACCAATACCACCCCATTCAATCATCTGTTGTATCTGACTATCCACCTCAGCTTTATATTGAAATGGAATGGGTGAAGAACGACTTTGAAAATGGTTTTCCTCCTTTACTTTAATTCAATGAACATACCCTTCAATAGCCTGAGGCCTATTAAAAAAACTGTATGGCACTGCATCAACACCTGTGTTAAAAGATGTTGTTCTGTCCCCTTTAGTATGGACTGTTCCACCTTATTCTTTATTTCATTTGTTTCTAAGACTGATTGCATACAGTGCATTTGTAAGGATTGATAATTTTTCAATCCCTCTAGGGGTATTATGCTTTCTCTACACTGAAATAAGCATCGATCATAATCAAGCACACATTTATGCTGATGAAGAAAATCTGTTCCCACTATGACATCTTGTATCAACACAGACAGTATCAAAAAGACTTGATCTACTTCCATGTTTCCCAGATGAAGCTGGATCCAAACCTGCTTTGTCTCTACATTTGCCTTTTTTCCATTAGCCAATGTAACTTGCAGTCTCTTTAGAGGCAGTCAGTATATACAGGTGAGTCTGTTGTTTTAACTGTGAATAAAAATGACTGGAAATCAAGGACATCTGACTCCCTGAATCAATTAAAGCCTGTGTTGTGATGGATCCAATTTTTATATTTATGATGGGGCAAGTCTGGTTGGCTCCAACTAACATTATTCATCTTTATCCACCACCTCATTGGATACTGTTCCTCCATCTCTGTCAAGTATGTTTTCCTTCTCTATTCTATCCCTACTATAATCAATCTCTGTCAATAATGTTATTATTTCTTCTATACAAAGTTTATAATTAACCAACTTGGCTTGTTGTATTACCACTGGCATATTGTTTCTTATTATTGAGATTAACTGGCTTTCTGGCAAAGACAATGCTGTCAATGATTTCAGTATTATGGCTTGATTACAGAAAAACTGCATATAAGTTCCTCCATTCTTTTTGGAATATGCTTTCTGCAAGACTCTTCTAAAGATGCAATATTGTTTCTCTTCACTCCAAAAACTGTGCATGATGGCATATCTATAATCCCCAAATGCCTGTGGCTTTATACTTAAAGTATGCACCAATCTTCAGCCACACCTTTCAAATGATTACAGGCCACTGCAATCTTTTCATGTTCATTCCATTCGTAAAACTGAAACACTTGTTGAAAGCTTTCAAGATGCACAGCTGGACATTCCTCACTATCTGCCATGAAAACTTTTATCTGGATCAATCTTGTACCTTTAAATTTACTTTGCCTATTTTCAACTTCATTATAAATTTGCCCTCCCATCTTGGCACTATTTAACAACTCATTTCATATATATATATATACTTTTATTGTCAGTCTTATAACACATTTCATATATATATATACACTTTTATTGTCAGTCTTATAACACAGTGCCTCTTACTATTTATTTAACACTAAGTTTGCAAATCAATCTAAAAAAAACACTATTTAACTATTTATTTATGTCACAATAAAAAGTCTTCCCAATATTTATTTTACATTTAAAATAAAAATTTAACTATGAAAGAAAACATTGTTTACTGTTTTTTAATTATTTCATATGAAAAGGCAAACAAACTATTTTTCACACGTTTGACTTCGAAAATTAACTCCGAATGATTTTTCTTCTAAACAAAAAAAAACTCTATTTATTATTTATGTCATATGAAAAAGACGAACCCCTTTCTACCAACCTGCTCAAATCATACATGCCACAACTAATAAAAACTGATCCTCACCTACTATATCTTTATTCTTACACCTGAAATCTTTCTCAACCCTCTAAACAAAATCTTACATGGGCTTGAAAACTCAAAGCCCTACATTGGTTTCACTAAAAATTAATATATGTATCAGACACAAGCTTTCTAGATTCGCGTATACTGACCACAAGGGCGCCACTAGTCCAAAAATTGGAACTAGACATTTATTTCAAGGATGGACAGGATATGCAAATCGAAATTCACCGAACTAAATTCAGGGAGAAACAAGAGATCTTATGGATTGTTTAGACAATTGAGAAATAAAAGTAACAAGACAAACATCAGCCAAATAAATTTAAACAATTTGATAATTTTATTAAAAGTTGGACAATAGAGTAGGGAAATCTAGCCACAAATACAAAAGTAAATTATATTAACATACCCATATTTATCAGAGAGTGCATAAGAGTATGGCAAACCTGAAGACATTAAACATTTTGGCAGCAAAATTCTCTCATCTAAAAATATAAGAAATGGATAGGATAATATCTTCCTGCTGGCAATTTATAAAATTACAAAAAAAAAACAACTCTAGCTTTCTGATTCAGTGATATGAAAACAGTTAGTCTTGTAGGAAATCAACCAAACCAGCATGGACAATCGATCAGTAGCATTCCAGCTACTGTCATTATAATGCCACAGGACTGCTGCACATAATACTACTTTTAAAGCAAACATGGTTGATCTCACATACAAGACAGCAACAAGGGATTTGATCATGATCTTACATAATCTAGAAAGAAATCACTACTTCCAGCAAAACAGAAAAAAGAACCTCATAAATAGCCAGCAAAATGATTTTGTTGTTTGCAAAAAGTGCAAACCAAATGTGTTTAAAAATTCATTATTTTACAACAACAACTAAGGGCCAGTGAGTAAATAAAAATTATGAAAACTGCCAAAGCATTTTGCAATAGTTAATGAAATAATTAGGCATATATTAAACATATAACATACAATTTCCCAATGTGCCCCCTGATAAATCAAAATTGAAAACAACTTGGAATCTTAAAACTAAGATTCCCAGACATACTTTAAATACTAGAAAAAATAAATACAGTTAATAAATTATTAAAATAATTAATACAACATTATAACACAATTATCATTAGATTGAGTGGAGATTTAATTAAATGTAATTTATTTACCCTGGCTAGAATAAGAAAATGTCCATCTTACAGTAAAGTAGTTAGTGTGCAAGTAGTTTTCTGAAGAGTGTGCACAGTTAATAAGTTCATATTTCAGGCAACTTCTTTTTATAACAGAGGCAAGTGTCGAGGCAAATTGGGAATCCCGCCAAGGTTAGAGTTTTATGGCATCACAAAAAAGCAGCCCAGAGCCTGAGGCTCATCTTTATTTGAATTAGCAATGCATCTTATGGTTTCCAATATGTATAGCAGTGTTTGTTGATATCATGAAGGCAAATTTCAAAAATTTCTTAAATGTCCAAACTGCGATTAATATGAAGTTCCACAGATTCATCAGAATGCCTTTTAGAAATCAGAAGCTGAACCGAGTGCTTTTTTTAAACAGCCTGTTAGTCTAGAATCTTATCAACCACCACTTTCTTGGGGGGCTATAGTTACCTCATTACATTTCCCACAAAAAACTTTCCTTATTGTCAAATTTTATGCCTCAGGCAGGGCAAATATTAATTTCCTGCTCAATCCAATTGAAGAATTCCAACCAGGGATTATTGTAACTAAAATAACAACACAAAACTAAATCTCCCTTTTAGAATTAACTTTAAAAATGATTAAAATAAAAGAAACAGGAATAAAATTAGCAAGCTTGCCTGTTTTTAATCAAATTAATTAAAAACAAGCAGTGAAAGTAATCTATTTTCAAATAAATCAATTCTATAAACAAAAAATTAAAATGACCTATTTAAATATACCCGAGTATATGTTTTAATACACATACTCTTTTTAAATAATATTTAAATGACTAGATTTAACTTCCATCAGTTAGTTTTATTGCTTTATTTATTTTTTTGGTTTAAAAAATGATTGATACGGACTGCTCTATCACAATATATATATATTCCTATAAGAGTTAGGCAGCTTTTAATAAACGAAGACAAATGTAGTGCATATATCAGTATTTTTATTTAAAATTAAACATGAACATTTATTCAATCTAGAAAACTTTGAACTCATTCTTCTGAACTGTGATGATCAAAGCACAAATATAAAACTAATGTGTTACTTTGCTAATAATGAATATGTATTCCCATTAAATTCCATCTCTAATGCAAGATTCTCTGATAACAATTAAAAGTCATGATTAGGATGCAAGCCACTAAAAGTATGTTTCGGTGCATATTAAAATCTATATTTAATGTTTAATTTTTTTTTTTGCTAATGGACTGCTTACTTTTGCATTATATATTATATACAAAGATTATTATGAGCAAGCGTAAGAAATTGTGATCATGTGAAAATTACTATATATATAGTATTTCCATTACAATTTAAAATATTAATAACAAATGTATGTGTCTTTGTATAAATACACACATATCTAAAAATAAGAACTACTTTTGTAATAAAAAATATTTGAAATAATATATATGAAACAAAATACCTTTCAGCAGTCAATTGCTGAATAAACAATACACTTCTTTGAGAAAAAATAGAGAAAAAGAAATCATTATTCACTAAAATAGTCAACAATAAGATCGTAAAGATTGTAATTATTTTTTCTTATTTTTTTGTATCCCTCCCCAGTCAGATAACAATACATCCATTATTTATCAGGAAATGTATAGCAAAATAAGTTACCAATACGACAAAAACAATCCGGTTTTTTTTTTTGGGAATATGCACACTATCTACAAATTATTCAATTTTCATGGGATTTAAATATTATGCTGTCATATTTACGTAGATATATACATAATTTATTGATAGATAGTCAGATAGGCAGAGGGATGGTTGGATGAAATAATTACATAGATAAATGAATGAATATATAAATAGATGAGTAAATATACAGATAGATAGATAGATAAACCAATATTAAACTTGAATAAAAAACTTATTTATTAGAACAACTGTTCTAAAATATTGTATAAAGAGTAATCTCTATCAATTTTCAAAACCGTAATAAAATATTTCATCATCAGAAAATATGTCAATATTTATATTTATGGACGTGCCAAAAAATAAAAATAAAAATTAGCATTAAAGAAATTCAATAATTTTAAATATAAAATTCTCTTCACTTTAAACCTTTTTTTTTTTTCATTTTTTTTTAAATATTCTTATACGTGTAAAAACTTTCTTTATTCACAGACATAAACAATCAATAAGTACATATAAAAAGACATAATATGTTAATATCGCAAGTTGATATTTCCAACTTGAGATTTTAAAATGATGTCGGCCATTTTGTATACTGTTAAAATTCAAGAAGAGATTTTAAATTTTATACATTTTAAAGTATTTTTATTGATTGGTTTGAGTCTGTGAAAGAGGGGATAGTTTTACATGCATAAAGAATGTGTGAAAAATATGAAATAAATATTTTAAAATTAAATGGATTTTTTTCTTTAAAATTTTTGGACTTTTTAAATATTGAAATTTTTTATTTAATGTTATTTTAGTACAATCACGAATGTAAACTGATACATATATTTTTGAAAGATGTCTTTAAAAATAAATTTGCTACTTGTATTCTTAAATCTGGTAAAAGTAATTTTTAAAATAATTTTTCCAATCCTAAATAATAATAAAAACAATAATTTTTATTTCGAGTTGATACTTAAGTTGTAAAATTTGATGTATAATATTATGAGAAATTACAGCTAATTTTAACAAAAAAATTTTTTTTATTAACGAAAGCATAAATCCCTTGATATACATATGAAGCGTTATATAATTAAAAAGATGAAATTCTTAATTATTTATCTTTTCAACATGTGTGTGATCAGGTGGAACAGAAATATGAGATGGCACTGAGAGTGGTGGGTCATGTGAAAGTCTGAGTTCGAACCCTGCATATATTCATTTATAAATGCAGGTTTAAGCCTGTGCAATGTATTAATATCTATTGTATAATTGTATTTATTGCTGTTGCTATTGAAATTCTATTATTTATTTGGCAAATGGATATGGATTGACTGTTTACAAATAAAAACTTGGCTTTTGGGTAAGCTTTCTTAAATTTTATACTTGAATTTAAAATAGTAAAAATACTAGTGATTTTCTTCACAGATGCTTGAAATCAGCATAAGTGAGTACACATGTTTCCATTGTTGATTTTTTTTTTCATTTAGAATGTGATAGCCAAAAGATTAATGACTTTCAATTTGTGGAAGCAGTAAAGTCATCTGTCAAGCCATCTACTGGTAGTAATAATGAGGGTTTATCATGGAATGCTGAATTTTATTTAAGATCAATTTCATGTTAAGGAATATAGCATGAGTTAGGGGAAAACTATCTAAAGTAATATGGGTCAAATGATTCGAGTGTTAAGATTACTTATTCATCTTATTGGAAAATATTCCTCTAGTTGCAAATATTTTAACTTTATATCTTAAAATATTCTCATTGTAGTGAAACAAAGGACTTTTACAAAAAGATATAGAGAATATTTTTGATCAGATCAAATAACAAATTAAAATTATCATGATAGATTTTAATTTTTGAATTGGAAAAAAAAAAGATAAGAAAGATTATAGATCTATATGTAAAATTTAGTTAGCACATTTAAAAACAACAATATATTCTTCTGAAATTAAAAGTCTTTACTTAATAAAAATCCTAAGTGGAACTGGTCATAAAAATCTTGAATATAAAGATACAGTAGAATCTTATTATATTATTTTGACTAATAGATAACATGCAATTCAAACTGTAAAATATTTAATAAATTCAATGCTGGGATATAATAATTATTTAGTGAGATTAGGATATTATTAATGAAAAGAAAGAAAGCTACATGATTATAACAAAGATAGTTTTAATAGTTTATATCATACTTTCAAAAACACTTTAATGAATTTATATTACATGTTGTAAATTATACTAAATATAAATGGAATTGGAAGATGGATCAGTATTGAATAAAATCAGTATAGAGATAATTAATATTTTATTAAGAAGAGCAAAAGAAATAGCCTGTACTGTAAAGCACCAGTAAATTGCCAACAAAAGAAAATCTATGGAAAAAAGATTCACTGAGACAAACTGAACATCCAGAATTTTGTGAAATGGTATAAAAAGTTAATGATGACCTAATTATTCTTAACTAAAAGTTAGAAAAGTCTTAAAACATAAATTTATATCTTGTTATTGGAAGGACAGTTATATCGGCAACAGGAAATAATATCATAAAGTATCAAAAACAAAATTGTAATAATAAAAAATTAAAAAATAGCAGCCTCTAGAGATACAAATTTTTTTTTGAATTATCAATTATTTTAAATAAAGAATATATTATTGAATATGATAAAATTATTATAGATATTTCATCAAAAATAGATGAAGAAGTAGACAAATTTTTGAAACCATATGATTAAAATAATGTGTTAGTGATACATATATTTAAAAAAATAAAAGAGAAGATATTAAAAATTATAACTCTACCAATATTAAGCCTATTATTTGCAAGAATTATAATAATATCATTTTATTATGTACAGAAAATATTATATTCAAACTAACCAAAAAGCAAGCTGCATTTAAAAGTGATTAAAATATAGAACATCTTATTATTATGAGTTAGCATGAAAATGCAAGTGAGTATGATTTGAATTTTTTTTTAGATTTAAAACTTATAAAAAATAAATTGCTCTAAAAGAATTTCTTTAATTGTTATATTTTAGAATGTGAAGTCAATATCAAATTCTTAAGAATGTTCAAAAAAATACAAGAGCAGTTAATAAATTGCCTGCTAGATTAGGAATATCAATATTATTAATACACTGTTTTAGGATGATCCCATTTTTAAAAAGAAATTACCACAGCAGAAAGGACATATTTCCATTTCTTTTTACAGTTAATCCCATGGAGAGTATTTATGTATATTACAATATAAAAATATGAAACATAAAAATAAAAGTAAATTATTTATTATTTAGATTTTTTTACTTCAGGTTATTAGTTTTTTACAAATAATGCATTAGAGCTTCAAGAAATGTTAAAAGAGCTATTAACTGTAGTGAAGAATTGAATGAATAAAAACAAATGTTAAAAAAGTTACACTAATGTTCCATGATTTTTCAAAATGAAGGAAGTATATGGATAATAAGGAATTGTAAATTAACAATTATAAGTGTTTTATTGCTTCAACATTATGTGTTGATAGATAATCACTAAAACTTATTATAGAATTAATCATAGATTAATTAAGTTGGTATAAAAAAACTTAATTTTAAAGAAAACATGGCTAGGATATTAAAAATATAATTTTTTAAAATACTTTTAACTGTTAATATGAAATTTAGCAACTAAACAGAAAAAAAGAGAGACATGTTAAATCATACTTTTTAGAAATTAAGATACTAATAGATGATTAATAAAATAAAAAAAATGCATGAAACAATTAAGAAGTAGAAATAAATTGTATATGACATTAAAAAAGATAACATTTGATGGACAACTGACATTTCAATTAGATTCAAAGAGATTATAAAAGATGAAAAAAAATCAAATGTGATGACATGGAATAATGCAGAGAAAAAAAGTTATGATTTAGGCCAACTATACTAAACTGTATTAAACCGCATGTTTGTTGTGGCAGAAGAACATTTTCATTATATTATATACTTTATTTGGGAAGTAGACATCATTTATTGGTGCTGAAGTTTTGGAAATTATCAAAGAAAAACTGAGTTGAGACTGACCAGTATTTATCATATATATTGTACTGGTTGAAATTGTCTGTCAACATAACAAGATCTATCATCTAGGCAAAAGTACCTTGAATCCAATCATGTTCAAGATACATATGTCAGGAACAATAATGAACTCTGCCCTATATGCCAAGATTCCAGGTTCAATTATTTATGAGTGGCAAATCTGAAAATACTAAAATATTTAATTCACCCTGGCCGACATTGCACATTGGAGAAACAAAGAGACTCAGGGAAAGATCATGACAAATGCATATATACATTTCAAAACAGACAAGCACTAATGCTTAACTTTAGTGGGATCTTACATCATTCCACAAATCATGACATTTAAAATTTAAGTAAATTGATTAACTAAAGAATGAGCAATAATCAGATGTTTAGTTTCAAAATTATATTTAATAATGAACAAAGAGAAATAAAAATATATACATTTGAATTACAGTATAATAAATGGTGATTAGCCTCATATTACAAACAAGTTGTATTGTGCTTACTCGCACTTGAGCATAAGTATTTACAAATAAGTTATGAAGAATTTTGATGCGGTGTAATAACATTTCAATTAATCTAGCACATTTATAAAGTGTGCAATTATAATGATTCGCCTGAATGAAAAATGAAAACACAACCTTGACTGATCCCAGGATGGGTTACATAATTGTCAGTTAACTAACCAACCAAGCTATCATAAGTTTAATATATAAGAAAATATAATTTTTTATAAAGATTTATTTACTTTAGTTGCATGATGAATGTATGTGGGATTATTTCTTTAAATTATATATAGAGAGTCGTTAAGTGACACATCAAAAGTTATTTAATTTATGAGATACGTTTAGTTAGACCATAACATTAGATACAGATATTTATAGGCTTGAGCTTTTTGAAAAGAGGGATCTAATATAAAGTGTCGCGGTGTTAGCATAATTGCTGAATATCTGAGGATCCAATTTTTTGAGGTGCTTTATCAGATTACAGTGAACAGTCTAGCCGATTAGCCACCCCATATTTTGTGGAATCGGTTGACAAAGAGAGTGCAATGGGCCAAAGTTTGCTGGAATAACCCATGCATTTCTCTCTCTCTATATATATATTCTAACCTAATAAATTTCCTCTGTTTATTCTGTAATTATTTATTAGTTTAGTTTGCACTAATTTTTCAGGTTGGAAATTAAGGCAATCAAAATAAAGCAACATATCCATTAATTTTCCAATATGATCTAAAATACTTTTCATATAATACAATTGTACATTCAATTCTCTTAAGCCATGCCACGATTGTAATAATAACAATAATTGTTCACTTATTAATTTAAAGAATAATTATAATAATATTAATCTCAGGGTTCTTTTGTTTCATGTAAGGAAATGCTTGGCAGTATTGTGTTGTCGCATATGACTGGCATTCTGGTCGGTTATAGGAAACATTTATTTTACTTAAATTCAATGTGTCTTCATCTCTCATATCAACTGCTATATTATTTAAAGAGATGATAATTCTATTCAATAATGACGTATAATTTTGAATAACACAGCCTTTTTTTTTTTTTTTTTCAGAATCTCAGTCAGAATAATAAAAAGACAAGGGTGCTTTTTGTGTCCTTCCATCATCCATGACAACACAATAATATAACTAAGATTTATTACTTACACAATTTAACTAAATGAGAATGGAATAATGTGCAACCAAAGTTAATGGTTTGGGAATAAATTCATTTTTACACACACAAAAAAAATGTTTAGTCTGAAGTTTGCAACTCCATAAATAATTATCATTAAACTAAAATATAATGACATATTCCGATCTGCTTAAATTTATTTCTCTGGTCTATTAAGTTTTTAAGGGTTTGAAATGATTTCGGACTCAAGAAAAGGTTTTGCAAATATTGTGCAAACACTTATATTTAGCATATAAAAACAAAAAAAATGAATCTACAACAAATTTTCACAAGACTATAATTTATTATTATCACAAAAAAATATATGAACATTTATTCAATAATCCCATAGTAATACAAAAATATAAAATATAACTGATATTAATCTGTATACTCTTTTGGTTATGGACTAGAGGTTACTACTTCTCCTGTATGCAATCATATGGATTGATTAACTACAAGTACATTTCATTACCAATACATTAATTATTAAATTTTGGTAACCTTGTAGAAGCTTTTATTCAAAATTATTGACTAACTATTTTTTTTTTTTTTTTTTTTTTAAATGATTAATCCAATCATCTGCAATACGCAAAATATTAAATTTATTTCTAATACATTTACTTTATTTATGGTCTTTAATGGGATAACCTATTCTAATTATAGGCCAGTTATCAGAAGTCACATTTACCTTCTTACGTTTAACTTAATGCTAACTTAAGTTATGATACAAATTTTATTCATACGTATAATTTTAAATATGAGTATTATTTAATTACTAACCAGAATTAAATATTGCATTTGAATATTCCTTCATGTTATAAGCGTTTTAAATTACGCAATTTTAATTACTTTCTCCATTGATTTACTTGTCAAATACTAGCAATATTTAGCAGCACAATACAGATATCGATCCTAGTTACTAACGCACTATTTATACTAAAGTGGATCTTGAGGAGCTAACACCTCCAATATAACCTTTATCTTGCCCGAACTTTCAAAATTAAGCACAATAATCAACACCTTCCATGGTGGAGCTATCTTTATTTTCACATGAGGAATATGGAATAACCACAAAGGTCCGTAGAGTAATCTACTACATTAAAATATTTTGGTGGTTTCTTGCCTCTTACTTGGGCATACAACGAACACACACCAAATACAATCCTCTCCTGGGATTTAAACGAATGAAGCATACTAAATGCTAGATAAATTCTTGATCGTCCTATCTATGAGAATCGATCACTTGGGCTATAAACATACCCGAACATTATATTTAAAATCTTCCTCTCATGGAAAACAAAGCTTTTGGGGAGATCATTTTTCATCCCACAAATTAAATACATTATAATTATTACCTATGCGAATATTAAGCATATACCAATGCTATATCTGGGCAGGATAAGTAAATACACTGATTATAATAAACTTATGTTACCGTGTATACTTTGATCAACATCTGAAATCAATGGACATCATAGAATAAAAGTATAATAATTTTAATTTTAATAAAGGAACATTCAAAATAGTTGGTAGCATACTATCTTAAACTAAATAAAGTGGATGTTTTATTTAAGACTTTAACAAGAGATATTTTGTTATAGCATTTTTTTTTCTTTAGTTACTTCTGATAATTTTCAATATTTATTTTACCCCTTAAATATCTAAATATTTTTCTTTTACTATCTAACATACAAAATTTCTACCTACAATTGTATGTAATAATTAAAACATATTTTATAGATTTTTTCTTTCGTGTTAAATATCAACTTAACCTATAATAATTATATTAAAACATACCTTTGTCATTACAAGGCTATTAAATATCACTTGACCATACAGACTTTAACCTATGTGATATAACAAAAAAAAATACATATCATTTATAACTTAGTTTTAAACAATCATTAATTAACAAGTGCATATTCTCTCATTAGAAAATGTTTTTTCTGTTGAGCAATTGGTCCAGGTGAAGAGCTTTATCCAGTCGTATTTCACGAAGCAAGTTTAAAAACAATAAACACATTTTTATCACTTCCTTTAAATAAAAGTGTTCTTTTATTTTGTGCTTCTATAAAATTAGGTAAAGAAACATATAGCATAATTGAAGATTAATTCTTACTTGAATTAAACTGCTACAAATTTGGGATCCAAAGAAAATAAAATATACATATTCTAACATAATGAACAGTTGACGATAGACGATAAACATACACAATTCTTTTCTTTTTTATTATTGACAATACGTACAATTCATATTAGCTAGCTTACTTATGGACGGAAATGCGCAATTTTTCCGAGAGATTATTCTGATAATAACTGCAGCTGATTTACATGTATAGGAAGTTTTAATAAATCCAACTGATGTGTAATATAATATATCATTTATTTTTATCATTAAGTCACTAAGATATTTGGTTTTGTTCATACTTTAGGAATTATAAATTTTTTAACGGTAACTTCTCCATAAGAATGCCCCTATATAACTCTTCCTATATTTACTCTGAGAAAGTTTATATTTTTTTCCAAAAAAAAAATATATACAGGTGCATAATTTAATCTTATTTATCATTATTATTATTTCCAGACAATTCTTGGTGAATAAAACATATTTTAACGTATGTAACTACATTACTTGTAAAGGCAGACAATATTTAGAAAGAGCACGAAAATGTTTCTAGTTGATTTTCCTTGATTTCAAAATATTTCTTTCAATTATTATTATTTTTTCTTTCTATACCAAGAAAATATCAATAAATGACATAAAGTTAATAAATAATTAATTTTTTTTTCTTGGAAATCACTTCTTTTCCTTAATTTAGATATAATATAATTTTTCGTGACTCCTTTAGTTGCATCTGTCATTTTTGAACTTTAGCGTGAGACAATAAAATTTTAAGTATAAAAGGTCCTTGAATAGGTAGATAGCACAGAAAATCAGGATATTTTATCAAAAAAATTTAGCCACACATTATATTATTAAAATTTTACTTTGATTACATTTATTTCTGCAAAATAAAATGAAAAAATTGAGTTACCAAATTTCAGCACTGTTCCTTCCTTGAAAACTAAAAGCAGACTATATTTTTTTTTTTTCAAAAAAAATGATCTTGACTTTAGCGACCTCTTCCAGAAAAATAATCATTTGATTATAACATAAACAAAAGAAAGGAAAAACTTATTACAATCATATAGTTTTCAGTATTATTTACCTGGATTACAAAGTAATTTGACAATATAAAAAAAATAATAATAAATACATTAAATTAACAGTGATGTATAATTCTTTAAACATTTTTTTTTTCTTTTTTTTTTTTTTACAAAAAGAAATTACCAGAAGTTATTGTGCTTTATGATAAGACACTCATCCACTCCCCCCTCTACCCATCCAAAATCAATTACTGTTTAGCTTTTATACCATATTAATTTGCTCTAATTATTAATATCTCAATTAAATTATTCATGTTCTCTCTTTAAAAATGACATTGAGTTATTAAATCTATTAGTTATTCACCCAAAACATGCCAAAGTGAGTGAAGAGCATACTTTATTAGTCAATTATTACTATTGTTATTTTATCTTTTTATTTCTTTAAAGAATAGCATTGTTTTCCTGCAGAAATAATGCCAAGTAAACCAAGTGTCAATAACACTAGGTTACAATATATATATATATATTGAAACGTAAACCTTCCAATCTCTTTCCATTTCACCATCAACCTAATGACCTACTCGTCTGAACTAGTTTCGAACCTATCTTAAATGTAAAAATGTCATATGCAAAAATGTTATAGATAAGTCGAGCGGGAAAACTTTGCTTTAATGGCTGCTTAAATTGCATCATCCATTTACATACAAAAACATGCTATAATTAGACAGGTTTGATAAAGTTATAGCGGAGAAATGCTCATAATTTATTATAAAATGTTTTATTAATTTTCAGTCAATTCTTAATTATATTCGCTATTATATTCATATGTGGATGGATAAGTTAAACATTGGAATGATATATATATATATATATATATTTAAGTTTAAATAAAGATACTGTAAAACATTTTCTTTAAATTATATTTAACGGTTTTCTGATTTAATGTTTTACATATATAATTGAAACTAAAGTATTTTCTTTAAATTTGCTTTTTTTTTATTATAAACAAATAATATTGTAAAAACAAATATGTTAAAAGTTATTTATTTCAGTAAAATAAAAATCATCCGTTTGTAATTAAAAATGAGAATTTTGTGTAAACAAGATATCAATTAGTGACTGCACCCCGGATAAAAAGTAAAATCTAGTTTACTGATTGATTTTTGTTTGCAACAAAAAACTTTATCATTAAATCAGAATACCATTCCTTCTGCTAGGCTTTAACATTCTTTAACACCTAAAAAGGAATTTAATTAATGAAACTGAATCAAATTATATAATTTATATATTTTAATAATTTTAAGTAATTAAATGTAACACCTCAGAGACGTTTTCTGTTGTAGAAATTGGATTATATTATTTTGTTTAATTAAAAGTCAATTGGTCCTGAGGCTAATGAAATTCCAAAAAGGTGTTAAAGTTTAGTCGAAATGTATAAATAGGGCTTATTTTAAGCGGGAAGATATACTCCATCTTGCTTTTGAAGAGCTATTATTATCCAAGTTATAAATTGTTTAATTTTACCATGTCTGGCTAAAGTCAGGCACAATTTTGCTGCCGTTCCCGTGATGGAACGCCGGATTCAATCCATCAAATGCCGAAGCAACAACCAACAATATTTCACCAAATAAATGATGTCATAAGCCACTAAAAGGGAATTCCTTCGTTCCAACACCATTTTAAATCATATCACAACTGAACAAGAACATGCCATAAGCCGCCAAAGAACTCACCTTTGTTCCAGCTCGAATCTATCCAGTCCAGCTATAGAACTGTTATAATATTATTTAAAATAGCAGAGCTCTGTGAATTTCAAAAACAATCATGATTTCTTCAAAAATAGGTTAGCTAACCATATTATTGAAACTTCTTTCTAAATTGTTTTCCAAATAATCTTTAAATTCTATAATATGAAATACTTTTGTAAATTTCTGTGTTAATTAATGTTTTGCTATATAATTTAATCACTGCAGTAATATTTTGCTTTTCTTTTGCTTATTTTTAATTATTATTAGTTGTGCCTATGTTTCGAAACGGTGTGCTTTTAATTATAGAATGTTTTTAAACATATAAATTTAACATCTTCGTATTATTATTTATATAGCGTCATTTCATGCGCTGTTTCGAAACCCAAATTCATATTTTGTCATTTAATAAATTAATTAATATAAATATAAAATGTGGCTTTTCAACCTTTAATTATTATATTACTAAAGATTAAACTAGCCTGGAGTGCAATCATAAGTATATTTTTTAGTAAAGTATTCGTAAGTCCCTTATTAAATATACTTTGCCTCCTTTTTAAAAGTTTAGTAGTTATAGATAACTAAAGAGATTGAATGGGATAAAGTAAAGTTTGTATATATTCCCATCAGTAGCATATACATATTTCTCATGCTACAGAAGAGTTGGCTCTTTTGATCAAGCTGATAAACTTGTGTTCATTTAATATGTGATATTTCATTTATAATATCCTTCGGCTTGGCGGATGTGGAACTTATTAATATTTTTCTCGTTGTGCTGTTTTATATATAAGATGGAGCCACGGCGTTGCCAGCACATCTTCTCTTATAGGGTAGTGCAGTAGTGAAGTCTGAGCTACGGGCCAGATTAGCATGTAAGTCCCCCGTTTCTTATGAACCAAATAAAGGTTCCCTTTTGCAGCATGACGACCGGTTATTGGGTAAACCGTTGTTTGTCACAAAACCCTAAAACTATTCTTCCATCCACAGAGCCACTTTATTATTATATTTTACTTGTGCCTAGCATATTAGTTAAATCGTTATAGCCAACTCTCCCTCCCTAATATGCAGTCTTCGGCGTTGATCCGAAGCATTCTTGAAAACCCGTTCGATCTAAAGCTATCTGGGACGCTTTAAAAGCCCATAGTTAATATAAATTTATTATAATTAAGACATATTATTAAGCTTCACTCCAGACTTGGTTTGATTTCACGTACAATAGCCACACGAACTGATGATGAAAGGGCATAACTAATAAAAGTTAATGTAGTGATTAGTTATATAGTAGGGCTATTTGTTTTCATTAAATAATATTGGATCAATTAAATAATAGCCAACGTATCAATTATTGTTTAAATGGCCTAGAGTAATGTTACTTTATAAATAAAATGCCTGCGTGCATTTGCCAACAACAATTGTCAATAAATATATTTTAATTCATCATATATCAGTTTCTGTCTCATTATTAAATCAATCCAATTCACCAGTTTCCCATAGCTATTTCATTAGTAAAACCCCTATAAACTAATTATCTTAGATTTTATCTTTGGAACGTCTTTAGTGTTTTAAGTTGTTTATATAGATGTTTAAATCCATGAGTCTTTTGTTTCTCCGATTTGCTAGTGGGCCGGATTAAGAATTAATTCTCGTGGGCCATCATTGTTATGTTGTCCATTAGGTGTTTGATCTGGGGCTTGGAGAGTGGGTTCGAATCCAGGCTGGTCCCTGACCAAAATCTCGGGCTCGACTGGGTTTGAAGTACATTTTGTGAGTTCCAGCTTGTGTTAGATGGATAAGCATATTTTGACTGGCACAATATATGTACAGGGACATTCATTGTCCTGTTTACCACCTGAAACGAAAATGAGATGACTCGGGTATTCCGATGCACATCTCTAGATAAACTTAATAACATGCATGGCCTATGCTAAAAATGCTTTGGATGGACTAATAACTAGTCAAATATCTATAACTAAGCATATAACCTATAACGATAACATCAAAGATAATGGTATGGTCGTATTTATTAAATGTAGTTTAAAGACATTATTAGAAAAGTATTTTTAATACCAACCAAAGTTCTAAATCCCTTCCCCCCTTTCATTACACTTATTTAATAAAACTCCTCATATGTATAACATAATATACAATTAAGTCTAAGGGGTGCTTTAAGAAAAATACTCATATATATGTTTAGATGGGTGAGAATAAAAACAAAAAAGTAATATATACATTTAACATATTTGTTTGCATTAATATTGCGCTCTTACAGAAATTATTAACATTGCATAAACCGTAAACAAATCAAAGGTGAAAGTTTATTCCTCTCTCTCTGTTGTTTATGCAAAAAATATGATAATTAGTAAAACATTTTTTTAAAAAAATCTTCTCCCAACCTAGAAAGCATTATAGTTTTAAAAGTAAAAACAAACTAATTAAAATTGAAGTGTTACTCCTATCTAATGCGAGGAGTTAAGGTAAAAATAACTATACTCGCAAGGGTGGGAGTTCATTGAAATATCATTTAGCATTTAAAATATATATATTAGACAAAATATTATTAAAATAATTGCCACATTCAATTAAAAATGAAAAAAATTACGAGGCTAATCAAAATGGTTATAGATAAAAGTTACAAATAATTAATATTAAATTCTTTCACATTTTAAGAGTTAAGTGGGAGAAAGTTCTGAGTTCATAAAGATGGCACTTTAAAGCGTTACCTTTGGAAAGCAGGTAGCAGATCACCCGCTTGGTTTTCACGGTATAGCAGCAGGTTTGCGGATGTTCATCAGTAGTGGCAGTCTGTCTGGAGTTGAGTTGGCATGATCATGGAGAGAAGATGTTTCTTGAAAAATTTGAGTGACATAGATTCATTCAGAGGATGCCTTACGAATCTACATACTCTCCTTGATGACTGAATTTGGGCCCTATTTATATGACTCCGGTATATCTAAGGAATGCTATTATGTTGTAATACCTGTGACTATAAAGGAATACTGCACAGCAGCTTTTAGTAGGGATTTCTCCTTTGTTAATGTAATAGTGTAAAACAATGCAAATAGATTAGTATTTTTGAAACAATTGTTCTAAATTTAGTTTTGGCTCAGAAATAGATTTTACCAAACAATAAGTTTTGTTAATGAAATTTATTTAATTTTCTAATACAGATTATAATTTAATCATGCTAACTGATTTTGGTTTAGAATGCTTTTACAAGCTACCCAGACCATTGCATCATACCACACCATTACATACACATGTATTTTTAGTATATAAAATTTTAAATATACATTTTCATATAATATATACAAATATAAATATTAATTTATACCTAATCCCCTATCACTTTTAATATATACATGTGATTTAAGCACATATATGACCTATTAAAATTATATGAAATATTATTATTAATTTATTTAATTCAAGATTATTAAATCTCTTGTTAACATTTATTTTGAATACAAAATTAAAAAAAAAGAACTGAATAGGTGCTTATATATACGTAGAACTGGGATTTGAATCCAGTTTGGTGGTGAGGGACTGGATAGGATTGTGAAACATAATCTGAATCTCAGATTCTGTTTCAATATGCATTATCTATGATATAGCATATTGGAAATCTATACAAGAATATAGCTTAATGATCTTGAGATTCCAGTGGTTTATGTTTTATACATATTGAAACACTGATATTTTTACACATGTGTGGTGCACAAAAATTTGGTTAGTGAGTAATATAAATATCAATATAGATATGCTATTTCACAATTATATTTGTATTTAACAAAGGTTCATTTCTGTTTAATACCAAAGGAAGAAAAGTATTAATTAATTTGTTCTATATTAATTTACTTTCAAAGTACAAACATTTTTCAACTGAATACACACATAATATGTTTACTTATCTATATGTGTACATGTATATTATAATATTTTTTATTTATATATTAAAATAAAATAATTATTAAATTATTTATGATTGGAACATTTTGAATTATGAGATATGCAATTATGTGTATACATATGCATGTTTATTTAATACCATTTACAAATTCTAGTTATAAACTATAATTTAAATAATGTGAAATTAATTTGTTATGTAAGTGTGTAATATTTATAAACCAACATCAGAATGATCTATTTTTATTGTGAATTATTGTCAGCATCTTTCATTTATTATTATTATTATTATTATTATTATTATTATTATTATTATTATTATTATTATTATTATTATTATTATTATTATTATTATTATTATTATTATTATTATTATTATTATTATTATTATTATTATTATTATTATTATTATTATTATTATTATTATTATTATTATTATTATTATTATTATTATTATTATTATTATTATTATTATTATTATTATTATTATTATTATTATTATTATTATTATTATTATTATTATTATTATTATTATTATTATTATTATTATTATTATTATTATTATTATTATTATTATTATTATTATTATTTTATTTTATTTTATTATTATTATTATTATTATACACTACCTACTGCTACTGCTACTGCTACTACTACTACTACTTAGTTTTAAAATATATTTTATTCAGTTGATATATAAAGGAAAGTTATACAATTCAGAGATCAGTTACATCATTGTGTATAATTAGTTACATTTAGATCATTAGTATAGAAGTGTACAATCCATGAAAAAAGTTAATACAATCAAAATAATAATAGAAAAAAGTTCTTCATATCCCAGGTGACTACTGATACTGCTACTGCTACTGCTACTGCTGCTGCTACTGCTGCTGCTGCTGCTGATCCTGCTGCTGCTGCTACTGCATCTGCTACTGCTGATGCTGATACTGCTGCTGCTTCTACTGCTGCTGCTACTGCTGCTGCTGCTACTGTTGCTGCTTCTCCTGCTGATACTGCTGCTGCTACTGCTGCTGCTTCTGCTGCTGCTTCTGCTGCTCCTGCTTTTGCTTCTTCTGCTGCTGCTTCTACTGCTGCTGCTACTGCTGCCGCTACTGCTGCTGCTTCTACTGCTGCTGCTTCTACTGCTGCTGCTTCTACTGCTGCTTCTACTGCTGCTTCTACTGCTGCTGCTACTGCTGCTGCTGCTGCTGCTGCTGCCACTGCTGCTGCCTCTTCTGCTGCCACCGCTGCTGCTGCTGCTGCCACCGCCGCCGCCATTGCTGCTGCTACCACTGCTACTGCTGCTTCCGCTGCTGCTGCTGTTGCCACTGCTGCTACTGCTGCTGCTGCTGCTGCTACTGCTGCCGCTGCTGCTGCTACTGCTACTGCTATTACTACTGCTACTCCTACTACTACTCCTCCTCTTACAACTACTACTCCTACTGCTATTACTACTACTACTACTACTACTACTACTACTACTACTATCCCTAAGAACTTAAAAGTATTAGCCATTATTTAAAGTTATTTCAGTGAAATAATTTAATAATAGAATAAATTAAGTAATTGGTATTTTTTTTTGTTCATGGTACCTAGGTTTTTGTAAGTCCAATGTTATTTGTAAGCTAATGATATGAAAAAAATATGTTTTATGGACATCGGAGTATTCTCTTAGAATTATTTCCATGTTGCCAAGGAGATAATAGTCAGTTTTTAAAGTTTATATACTTTATTTATATGTTTTATTATGATAATTAATAATTTATTGATAGCCAATACAATCATGGTGCATGAAGTCCCTGAACATTAGTAATTATCAACACAGCTGTAATGATACCAGCATTTGAGATATGTTAGTATTTTACTTATTTAGCACTTATACATGTGCATGAAATTAGAATTTGCTTTATAATACTTAGCCTAAAATTTTATAATATACCTGTCTTAAATCCAGTTATAGAGATTGACTGCTGACTACTGAATAGTGATAATTGCTTATATTATTAAGTTTATTAATTATTAATAGTTATATTGACATTCAATGTTATTATTTGCTCATTTGATGTATTCATTTATTGATATTTGTTTGTATCATTTTTGTTACCCTTTGTTCATACCATTATATATATATATATATATATATATATATATATATATATATATATATATATATATAGTCAGATGTAATTTAAAGCTAACAGTCTTACCATATCAGCTGTACAGGGTACCACCAGGCCATTTGAATCTGGAAAATTTATAGAGTAGACAGATATGCACTGTTAAGATCCAAATTTTACATATATATTTTATTCCGACCACCAGCCCATGCCATTAGCTCAGTGAGACACAGAGATTTATAAAATATAAATTCTTAAAATATTTTTCAATATAAAAAAACATAAAAGAAGCCACTGTCAGTAATAGCACACACAAACATTTATTTAACATATATGTAATTTAGAATTATCATTTTAGTCTAACTTTTATTTTAATTTTAATATTTAATTTATATTTTTAACTTTTTTTAATTTTTGAAGTTTGCACAGATGAATTTAATATTTTATTTGTGTCGATTATGGATAGCCTACATAGATTGCATTTGAAAAGAAAATATTCTATGCCTTATTTAACCATAGTCCAAAAGTTCGCAGTCAAACCAATGTCAATCCATCTGATACATTGATGTATTCAATGCAGCTTGAATATGACAGCACAAATACCACACTGTCAGGAATGTACATCTGAACAGCATGGTTATAGAAGACATTGACTTTGGTCCAGTACAGGAATACTACATCTGTCTGGTGAGAAGAACAATAAAAAACTCCATAAGAAGAGACTGCATTTTCTGACTTACTATCTCATTCCATAGGCTAAAAGGGGTGATCCAAGGAGCAGTGAATACCATCTGCTTCCGATGGTCAGTGAGATATGGGACTTATTTTTCCCAAGTGCGGCATATAAGGTGATCCTGCACATAGTGGACCTCATATTATATTTACTAATTACACCAATATATCCAATCCATTAACCCAATTTAACTACGAAACAAATAACCTAAGATTTACCCTCCCTTAATTAAAACTAATATAACTTTACAAATCTATGCAGCCATTTACACCTGACTTAAATTTAACATTTATAAAGTTTAGTTTAACAAAAGAAAATCATAATAAAACTTAAAAGAACAAGAAAAAAAAAATGGAAAAGATTTAAAAAAAAATACATCAAATAAAATTAATTATTAATAATAATTTACGTTGGTCAGATAAGATTCTATTTGTATTAAATAGGGAACAAGTTTTAGAATTAAAGGTCTTATTTTTTTCAAATACTGGAGTTTTAGAATTATAATTAAAGCTTATTAGAGTTCATAAAATTCTTACAGTGTAAAAGAAAAGTCCATACTTTCTAGTTGCTTGCAACTTGTAAGGTGTTAATTCCCATGAGGTCCTTTATTGTGGCTGGTAATTTATTGTTGGATCTTGGTGTTCTGGGGTACATGATATAGAAATTCTATGTCATTTCTTTTCTTTATAATTAACTGAAGAAATTGGAAGTGCATCTTTCCAATCCCTTCTCCTTCAACTCTCCCTGCACCCACCATATAGTACACATCTCTTTCACATCTCTTTTTCTCTCTCAGCTCTTTCTTCACTCACTAAAATTTATTTCCAAACTTTTTCTTTTATATTAGAATTTTGGATTGAGTGAACATTACATCATGATGATGATCATTCCCTTGCTGAGGTCTGTTTCCTGAGGACTTTCTTTTATTGGATGTTCTATTCCTATTGTTTTTCCTCTCCTATCTGACCTTTAATTATACATTTTGAAATGCCCAAAGGCTAGTTCCCTTGGACTAATTAATAATCATTTCCATTTTATACAATAGCATTAATTAATTTATTGTACAAACTTAAAGATATATTTTTATCTTTAAATCTTTACTAAAAATTTAGTTTAAAAAAAAATTTTTTTTAATAGTTTTCTTTTAATAATTTTTCATCTGTGCGATTTTATATATTAGAGTTTAGATGATTTTTAACTTTCAATTATTAATTCTTAAAAAAAAAGATTTTATTTGCGAACTTTTATTTTTCATGACTAATTTTTAGAAAAAAATTAATGTAAGGGAGTATGTGCCCGTTACAATATATATAAACAATGTACAATAACAAACGTCATGAAATAATGAAATTGTCAATTATTTGGAAGAGTTTCTTTATACAAATGAATATGTAAATACTGTCAAATTTAAGTAGTACTATTTAACAACCACATAATACAATTGTCCCTACTGTAACCATGTGATCATTACTATTTTTATTTGATGGTAAGTGTTATCTTAAACTAAATATATATTTACTTTAATATTATTTTATTAAACGCAGTTGCTCCTAAAAAACATGTTTTATAAAATAACTTTTGCCCGTGATATTATTTTCAATATATATATATATAAATGCAAAAAGCTGTACATAGTGAAATTAATATTTCTTTGTATATTTAGCAAAGCTTGTAACTTTTAACCAAATAGAAGTTTTATAATAAATGGATAAAATATCTGTTGTTAGTATTTTTATCGACAAACTGTGAAGAGTGTGAAGTAGAAGTAAACTATTAGTAAAGATAATGATAGTGTTTAGAATCTAAAAGACCCGTACTAAAGCATATCTTGACCTGATCACTTATGTGTTGTAGTTTTTTTATTGTATTAAAAGCTTTTAAATGAAGAACTTTTAGAATACATAAAGTAACATATAGATTCTGAAAACGATTTATGTGATTTTTTAAAAAGCTACAAATTGTCACTACAATAAAACTAACTTATATATTATGTTTTATTAACTATATATGTGTATTTAATTTTTTAGAAAATGATTTTATTCAGATTTCATAAAATAGTAATAATAGATTAAAGATTAATGTCGTTTTTGGATGTCTGTGAAATCAGTATCAAATATCTTATTTATTTAAACCCGTTTCGTTTTGCGGTTTTCAAACAAGAAAACATGTCATATATAGAAATAATAATAAAAAAATACTAATCAATGCAAAGAACAGTTTAATTACCATTAATTTATTTTTTTGCTTGAAAAAAAATATTGTCGCACACAAATGTATGCATAATTTTTGTCAAATCTCTTTTCATCTCGTAAGATCTTTTTTAGTCTGTCAGTTGATAAACACATGCATAGAAAGTGATGTATACTTTGATGACGATGAAGCATTATCATTATTAACTTTTGTAAATAGATTATTTTTAAATTTGCATAATACCAAATAATTAAACTATGAAAGATTTTTGCCATTGTAATGGTTATAAGACACATCAGTGTTTTCATGTCTCTAAATCAGCAACTACCAATTCAGACTTGGTTAAAAGTATATACAGAGGGTCTTTATTTAATATGTTTTTTTACAGATTTATAATTTAATAATTGTAAAGCAATATCCTATAAATATTAGTGGTCTTATTAAAAAAATTAAAAACTGAAATGGACTTATACTGGAATTATAGTAACTTAACATAATAATACAAGAACAGCTGGAATTTTAATATGTTAATAGATTTGAAAAATCTAAAGAAATTACCAGAGATAGGAATTATAAATGAAAAAAAGTTTTCTGGAGTAATTTGAAAAAGAAGAGTTATGGATTGGAGAAAATGGATTAAATTTAACGATACCATCATTCTTTGTAACAGATTAATAATATATTAGTTTTATTATCTAAGTAATATATGGTTTCAATGCAACTTGAAAGTTAAAATTGACTATTTACTAGTCAGCTTACAAAATATATATATGTATATTTGCCTGTTTAACAAGGTTTGTTTAATCTGTTTTGAATCATAAATTCAATATTTTTCAGTCAAGCATCAATCTTTAGTATCTATATAAATATATTACACAATAGATAAAGATGGGTATTCACATTTATTGTAATGAAAAAGATTGCCTTGACAAAAAAATAAATTAAGATTCTTGATAGTGTTTGGTATTGTTAGATGTTGTAACAAAACATTTTGTTACGCTCTTAAATTTTACGAGATTGCAGCATACGGTGGCCATTCGAGGGCACCACTAAGCATTTCTGCCTAGACCGTATTATAAATTTCTATAATAACAGTTAATTTATTTATGAATGGCAATCACCAATTGCAAACCTTGAAATAATTTTCTTTAACGAACCAAAAAAATACAAAATGAAATATAAGAATTAATTATAATAAATAATATAAAAAAAAACAGATCGACACTTAAATATTGTTGAAAGATTTATTATACCTTTATTCTATTTGTTGACTATTCCCTTCCCTCACATTTGTTGAACCAAACCTCCTGATCCTTTTTCTTTTCTAATCAAGAATTAATGTGCATTGTTCTCGAAGGAACATGCACCATCACTTTACCAATTATACAATATTTCATCAAATATCATGGTATATAACTATGAGTGAACTCAAGGGCGACTTACTATAAGAGTGTGTTTGTTAAAAACAAACGCACTCAAACCTCCTCTTTCTAACATTAAATCTTTTTATCTTAAATTTTTACTTGTCCTTAGATCGAGTATACAATTTCTTATTCCTATTTATACATTATAAGAACAACAATCATAGAACTAAAGGTAAGTTTAATTAATAGAACTTCCCAAAAAAAATTATTAAATAAAAAAAACAATATAATGTGGATTAATTTGAAAGACGCAAATGTCTCTTGAGATTATAACAAAAATAAAAGTCTATTTACCCTGATCGATCAGTGCATATCCTGTGTGGGTGGAATATTTCACTCTATATTCTTCATGGTTTATCCGTGTCTTCTTTCAGTCTGTTCTCCTCGGCTAGCTCTCTACGTCCGGTATTTACAAAGCAGTTCCAGGTGGTAATAGGAAGAGGTCCCCAGCAGGGAAAGTTCTGTTAGATCTAGCCACTCAACATTTTCTCCTTGTGCTTTGCAGATTTTTTTATATATTGAAAAGTCTGAGCCGAATTGAAACTTATAGATTAGATATTGACCTCGGCAGAAATCCAATTAATTAGAACAAAAGGAAAATCCATAATTTATAGTTTTTTCCTAAAGTTTCAGTTCACTCCTTTAATATTTTCTTCTTTTATTTCATATTTTAAAATCCCAAAGAAACATTCCAATTGATCTGCATAATAGATAGCATAAAAATACCTTCACTGACAAAGCCCCAACAATAGAATTAATTGCTTTCCTTTCCCTTCTATCTTAATAATTTTTTTTAAAAAAAAAACTAAACAAAAGACAAACTTTTATCAAAAATGTAAGATCTTGATCTAATTTATTCTAACTTCTTAAAACTCCATTTTAAAATTAAGTGTTAATTTATATTTTTTAAAATTATGTATTATAAAATGACATTTATATTTTAACAAATATATATATATATATGAGCTGATAGAAAAGTACGTGTTTATTTATTTCTAATAAAATATGTTTATTACAATGTCTATATTTTATTTTTACAAAATATGTGTGTATATATATGTATGATTATGAGCTGGCAGAAAAATACCAGCTCAATGTGAACCATTTCATGAATTTACATTTATAAACCAATCTAATCTTGATGATTATTAGCTTTATTATGTAAGAAATATATAATTTCAATGCAGTTTGAAAGATTGTTAGCTGTTTTCAAAAAGAAATTATATTTGCCTGTTTAATGAGGACTATTTAAACTTCTTTTAATTATAAACTTCAATCTCTTTTAGTCAAATGTCAATTTTTAATGGTGCCTTGGTAACAATTCGATTAAGATTCTTGATATGGTTTAGGTGGACTGTTCTCACATATGTATGTGTGTGCCCTTTGTGTATCAATAAATAATTAATGGCTTTTAGCATTTTTTAATAGACCAGTCTTGTCATTCTTCATAAAAATTTCAACCAAGAAATGATATATTTTTCACCTGAGAATTTTTTTTTTAGAAAACTCATGCAGACACATATATATGTCTATTTATATAGTACATAAAAATATAGTTACTTTTCAATTATTTTGTAACTTTTATTTCTCGTAGAAAGCATGTTAATTATTAAACAAACATATGCACATACATTAGAAAGTGATTAAAGTGCTTTTTTGAATAACTAACTAAATCACAAATAAATTTAAGTGTATATATATATATATATATATATATATATATATATATATATATATATATATATATATATATATATATATATATATATATATATATATATATATATATATTGTAACTAAGACAATTACTAGTCCTTAAAATATAGTGTGAGCTGAATATAGTCTATACAAAGTATCTCCATCTTGGAACCTGCAGGGAAAATGATGCAAAATATCATCATAATAATGATTATAAACTAGTCATTTTAGATATTGGTCCTAGTTCAAACCCTAGTTGGGCAGCCATTGTAATCTCAATAAACATGTAGTAACACATTGCAACCTATGAATACAATATTAAGTGGGTAAGTACATTTAATCAAAATATTTCAAAATAAATTTGATAGTATTTTTTATCTCTAGTTTGATATTAAGTGAATATCTAAGTTAATAATAAGTGAATATGGAGTGAATATGGTCTATCAGGG
Organism: Epiperipatus broadwayi; assembly: GCA_028023455.1. Taxonomy (NCBI): domain Eukaryota; kingdom Metazoa; phylum Onychophora; class Udeonychophora; order Euonychophora; family Peripatidae; genus Epiperipatus; species Epiperipatus broadwayi. Next base: position 15,662,511 of record JAQFVV010012401.1, read on the forward strand.
CTGAAACTAGACATGGTTATATTTTATACCTATTTCAAATATACCAGGTCTGATTCCCTTTGGTACCTTATTTATAACAAAATGTAGGATATTTGATTTTAGAATCATATCACATTTGCACTAACATTAAGGAAAACACAAAACATCCTTATACTTTAGTTGTGCATATAAAATTCATCAGACAACAATTATCACTTAGATTTTTAATATTATAAATGTATTTCAACATTTCATAAGTTTTACTAGCTCATATTAAACACTATCAGTTTATGGTGACAATTCACTCATTCTTGAATGATGTGGATCTAGGAATGGTGGTTATCATCTTATAATGACTCACAAACGATAACCAAATACAGTGAAAATTATTATTTACCTATGGCCATTAAACACATTTATCTTGATCCTGAATTTAGAAAAACGATGATGATGATGATGGTACTTCCATACACAGCTTTAGAACTAAGCCTAACATAAAATTTAACTTTTAGAAATTCATAATTATTTGGCTAACTTTGGTATATCTAAATTAGAACTCCAACAGTTAATACTCAACAGTGATGATGAATGATCATAATTAATAAAGATCACTCTTAATAAAAATATATCTCTTTTAATTAAACAAATTAACATTTATTATTGGACTACTAAAACATACATACTGTTTAAAGACATGAAAATTTATCTGAATAACAGTTATGAGTGATTTATATTTAAATCATAATATTTATATTAAATTCTTCCCCCTTTCCCATTAATGACAGTATCCAACATTTATCCTAGTATAATGTACGTCAATTTGGATAAGAAATTATTAAAATTTTATGTCCACAAAAAAAATATTTCATTAAAAAAATAAACACTCTTTGTGCACCCATACTCTTATAACCTTATAAATCTAAGCTTAACATATAAAGTAAAATGATTAATTAAAAAAGTGTTAGTTAGATTGAGAAGTAAAAGACTTACAGAAACAAGTTTTAAATTTCTTATCCCCCCCTTCCTGAGCTATTGAGGTCATGAATCCTTATCTCAAAAACCATAACCTAACTGTTCTAATGCTATATTTCTATTACTTTCAACATTTAAATGCAATTATACATGTAGCAAATCTTATTATATTATGTGTATGTGTGTGTTGATTCCCATTATGAATAAAATATTATGATGAAAAAATAAAAATAAAAATAAAAACTTTACATATTAACATTTCATAAATTTAAATTAATATACAATAATACCTTTTATAAAATAAAATTCATCAATAAGTGGGTATAATAACTTTAAAATACATAAAATCATTAATAAAGCTTAAAGCTATTATCACTGAAACTTTTTGTTTTACTCAATTTTGGGTTTTAAAAACTCAGAGATAAAAGATAAAAATTTTGTTATTAAAATTTTGCTAATAGTCCCTGATATCATAAAAAGAAAAAAGGAAAATCAAAATTCATATTACCAGTCATTTTATTTTCTTGAGGCTTCCAAGAGTTCAAATTTAGCCTGTTAAATGTCTGTTTACTTTGCAGTAAACACATATGTCAATCTGTGCCACATGTTTATGACCAATTTCCATGGTTCACTGGAACAGTCTTTTTCATTTCTTGACTTGAGGTTTGTAATTCTTTTATGGTGATGATGATGATGATGAAGTTACTTGCTTCAGTATGAACCATTTGGCACTGGAACTGTTTATTCCCTTCCTGTTCAGCATAATGTTTTAATAGATTAAGGATATCTGTTCATATTTATAAATTTGCTGGGATTAAAACTCAGTCACTGGTTTAACTGCATTAGCATGATTTAACACTTTTCAGTAGATTATTTATTTTCATTTAGCTTTCAAATGCAGGTGAATGATTCTTCTATTTAAAAACATGAATGAGCAGTCAGTCACTTCAATTTTATCTTTCCCAATCAGTCATAACATGGGGAATACTTTCAATTTAGACCTCTTTATGTGTGCATTGGTTGATGGCTGGCTATATGGACTCACAGGTGAAACATTTATTTAGCCTGCCATTGGCTCTGAACTTCACACAAAATCATATATAAAAATGATAATAATTCAAATTAATATTATTTTTCAGAATTTAATTTGTCTTCTTTGCAGTTTCAATATTTAATCTGTCTATTTTTCTCTAAGTGTCTTTCAGCCTATTTATATCACAGTCTATTAAAAACCAATCAGATAGAAAAACCTCATTTATATTAATTAAATCATTTGCATAACACTCATTATCTAGTTCAAATTTACAGTCAGTAAGAAAATCCAGAGACCTGATTATTGTTAATTAATTAGTCTAATTTAAAACTGATACTGTGTTTCAACTTTACTGCTAGTAAAAAATAAAAATATAAAATCCAGACTACAACTTTGCTGATAATTAATCCAGTCTGGAAGAATCCATTATTTTAATGTTTTAATACCTTTATGATGGATCTCTTTATAAAATTTAATTACTTCTCTAATTATCTCTGCATTACAGATTTTGAGCCATAAATGTTAGCTGAAATTTTAACCTGTGAGTTTAATTAGTACAACACAATTCTTTACATGTTTTTCTCCTTAAAAATATTTTAACAGAATTTTCTGTTACTATATGTGTAACTGTAAATGTATCTATGTAATATATAAGCACACACACTGTCATCCAAATCATTCAGAAAAAAACTGGCCTATCAAAATAATCTGAATGTTTTCTACAAACTATAGTTTAATATTCAAAATTAAATTATTAGAACTATTAAACTTAAATTACAATTAGTAAAAAATAGAAATAGAGAAAAAAATAGCATAATTTAGCAAGTGTAGATTAATTTTGAAGAAAGTTACTAATCAAAAATATGAAAATTATTATTTAAATAGCTTGTGTCCACAGACAACTGCCTATAAGTGTTATAATCTTACTTTTAAAAATAACTATTGAATAATATAAAATATGCACTATTCTTTTTAGATTATATCAACACAAACAAACAAATCACATAAACACTTCTGCTATCTTTCTGTCTTAGGTTTTTGGGACTTGATCTTGTAGGGTTTAAACTTGGGTGCCTTACAGCTTTCTTATATAAAAAATATGATTTTTTTCTGTATTTTCATTTTATGCACATTACTCAACTTTAGCCACAGGCTAAATTGAAATGGGCACTAATGGTATATGCTGTTACATTAATTTAAAATTAGAATAAACATTTTTTTAAGTTTGTAAATAAAAAACTAAAAGCTAAAAAAATTAAAAGTTGTTTAACATATATAATATATCGCACAGATGCAAAATTTAAAATTTAAAAAAAAAAAAATATTTGAACGTACTTTTTTATAAAAATGTACAAGATCTAAAGATAAAATATTTTTGTAAATGGAAATGATGTGTTTATTAATTATTGAAAAGCAAGCTAGCCCTTGGGGATCTTATATAAAAAAGTTAGATGAAATATAGATACAAAAACAAAAATAAATTTGATGTCCAATAGAAGCAGCAATGAAGGCCCAGACCATAACGAAAATTTGGAACAGGAAACCATTGTTCAGTGAATCTGGATGATCAGTATAAAATAAAAAAATATTGAAATTAAGAACAGTTCCAGCTTGATTTTGTGAGAAGGGTGATAAGACACACTTGTTGCTCTGTCTCACTTATTTCAAATGACTTTAATACCAGGATTGAACCAGCTAAGGCCACCTCCAGAACAACAGACCGGTCTTCAAATAGAGACATCATGAAAATTGACACCAGGAACCAATATTTTTCTACTGTAAGACATGAACTATAAAATTTAAAAGTAATTAAGAACTTTTGTTAAGATTTGACAAGCTTTTAATAGCAGCTAACCTAAATTTTAAAAAGAACTTTTATCTGACTTTCAAGTTTTCAAATTAATTATTAATGTTTAATTTTTATACATTTGAGTTTGCTAAAAATCATTTTCATTTTTTTTATTTCTATTAATATTTATTTTATAAATTATTGCAATACATTAAATTTAAGTTGGGTATAGACACTTGCATACATTCATTAATGTTTAATTATGTTTTTGTTTTCATATTTGATTAAAATATATAGACATTCACTAAATACTGATATCTTATGGCGAGTATCTAAAATGTATTTATTCGGATGTCTTTTAAGTTATTGGTGTCAATGCGATATCTTATGATAAATGCCATTGGGTTTCTTGTAAATTTCTCTCTGCAATTCCATCAATGACTTTATATTTTGATCATTTATGAAAACAAAAACATAATTAAACATTAACGAATCTATGCAAGTCTCTACACCCAACTTAAATTTAATGCATTGAAATAATTTATACAATAAATATTAATAGAAATAAAAAAAATGGAAATGATTTTTAGCAAACTCAAATGTATAAAAATTAAACCTTAATAATTAATTTGAAAACTTAAGTCAGATAAAGTTCATTTTAGAATTTAAATTAGCTGAATATTAAAATCTTGTCAAATCTTAATGAAAGTTCTTAATTATTTGTAGTAAAATTTTTCTGTTTATATCTTACAGTAGAAGAGCTCCCGGTTGCTGGTGTCAATTCCCATGAAGTCTTTATCTGAAGACCAGTCTATCTGAAGGTGGCCTTAGCTGGTTCAATCCTGGTATTACAGTCATTTCATTTGAAATAAGTGAGAGAGAGTGACAATTGCGTCTTATTGCCCTTCTCACAAAAATAAGCTGGAACTATTCTTAATTTCAATACTTTTCCTTCTATATCGATCATCCGGATTCACTGAACAATGGTTTCCTGTTCCAAATTTTCATTAGGGTCTGAAACTTCATTGCTGCTTCTATTGGACATCTAATTTATTTTTGTTCTCTTATCTATATTTTATTTGTTTTTTTATATAAGATCCCCAAGGGCTAGCTTGCTTTTCGATAATTAATACACACATCATTTCCATTTACAAAAATATTTTATCTTTAGATCTTATACTTTTTTTATAAAAAAGTATGTTCAAATGTTTTTTTTTTTTAAATATTTTTTAAAATTTTGCATCTGTGAGATATATTACATATGTTAAACAACTTTTAATTTTTTAAGCTTTTAGTTTTTTATTTACGAACTTAAAAATTTTTTTTATTCTTATTTTAATTTAATGTAACTGCATATACTGTTATAATATATATATATATATATATAGTACCAACAATATGTTGGCACATTATAATTTTGTTTAAAAAATTATTAAAATAAAAATCTTTCATAAAAGAAAAATGTAAAATTAAAAGTATAAGAGTTTTTGAAATAAAAGTTACAATCAATTAATGAGTCAGAAGGAGGGAGGGGGGTTTGCTTCAGAAGCATCAAACTTAAAGTTTCATAAAAGAAGTTAAAGAGTTTTTTTTATTAGTTAAAATATAAGTTAAAAGTTTAGAAACATAAATCTCTTTTTATTTAAGTTAAAGAAAGAAAGTCATCTTAAAACTAAATAGTGAATGGATCTCAAATTATATATGTGCATGCAACTGTAAATGTATGCATATTAAATATTAAGAATAAATGAAAGTTAAAAAATTAAAAAAACACTCAATGATGGCTACTAATTAAAAGTATGAGACTACAAGTTCAGTGATTGGCTACTAACCACAAATGTAAAAAAAACAACAGGATTAAAAAGCTTATCTCCAAAGGATTAGCTACTAATGAAAAGAACTTTGACAACAGATATTGGTGGAGGATATCAAAATGACAACATGCCTCATGTATAAATACACAAATTTTATTGGACAGTTAGTCAAGTTAATTGTGTTTGAGATAACAGCAGTACAATATATTTGAGAGTTATATCAGTCAGTTTATTATCGATCCAGAATCAAGAATGCAGTGTTAAAACCTCAGAAAATATATGACTTTCTCCAGCCTGAAGTCTGATGAAAACAGCCAATCTACTCGATAAAAATGATGCCTGCATAACAACATGAAGTCACTCAATATCTAATGGTCTTAAAGGAAATGTCATGGAATAATCAGCATCAAATCTCACAAGAAAACTTCAAATCTAACCGGTTAAAAATACTTCATTAGAAGCAGCAAACAGCAAGATGTATCCATGTTCAAAATCCTAGGTAAAATATTTTCTTATATTCATTTCTAAAGTAGCCATCACATTTGTAAAGCTCCAAGAGTCAAGTTTAAAAACTCTCTAACATACATATATGAACTATTAATATGTGTGTTTAAAATGTTGTGTCTGTTCATGCGTTAGGATATTGTTGTCATTGTATTTTAAATTTCAAATATTATTTAATGCTTTCTCCTAAGATATTATAGTGTGCAAATTATAAATGTACATGTGTTATATTAGTTAAATAATATTTATAAAATAGTTAAAATTAGTTTGGTAAATGCCATAATTAACCCTTAAATAGGGGCCAATGTGAATTAGCATTGAAACCTTTAGATCACTCTAACTCGGTCAATTTTTTAGTTATGGCGATGAAAAAATACCGGTATTAAAGCTTAGAGCAAGGCCTATAAGATGCTGCCCTCTCTTGAACTATTTTACAAGCAAAAAATCAATACTAGGAGGGTTTTAAGCTGAACAAAAGAAGGCCAATGCTGATTGGTTGGATAATCTATTCTCAATCTATTCTCAATTCTTATTGGCTGATGATTTCGATAAATATTTTTTCACCACTGAAAATGAAAATATATGTTTTAGAGTGTTTTTTTATTATTTTTCGTACATATTATAGATTATCTACTGAAAATATAGTTATTTTACAAAAGTAGTAAGGTTTTATTAAAAAATTATATACTTTACATGATTGTAGATGGAAAATTTTACTAAAAAAGTCTTTAAAAATTTGTAACGGTAAATCTGGGAGGGATATAAATGATGTTTACATTGCTTGTAATTTGTTCGCAATGTTTTCTTTGATTTTTCCACTTTTGAATATTTTTATAAAATACAAATAAAAATATATTTTTGAAATAACATTCCTTTATTTTCTTGACATTACAAATAATTAATATACATTTTGAAAACGAAACTAAAATTAATATATATTAAAAGATGAAAATATTTCTATCAAAAGTTTGTCACTTGACCAATTAAAACCAATTAAAAGTTTCAGAGTTTTACTTCATTGACCAATAAAAAAATGACACTTGAAAAGGTTAAAATAAAATGTCTTTAAACTTAAAGTTTATTTTGTCAGTCAATTTTTTTCACTGCTAATTAAAACCATATTTTGTTATTGAATTAAAAAATAGACTGAGCTAGTTAAGGCATTTTTTGAGTGCTGGATTATGGGCCTACTGTCTGAACATGTTAGTCTTAGACTAGCTGGCACCTGCAGTTTACTCTGAAACAAATAAAGTGTTTGAATCTAGCAGACGAGGTGGTCCATGATCTGGAAATGTGATTGTGTTATGCATTGCATAGCTTGATATGATCGTGGGTATTATTTACAGCTCAAGCTATCAATAATATTTTCCACCTTGCTTGAACATGCCAGTTCGTTCATGTAATATTTATAATTAAATAAGATTATAAATTTATTAGAAATAAGGTTGTAACCCAGCTAAACCAAGCTTACAGGGTATGGTCCTCAACTGATCAAACCCAGTACAATATATATATAATGATGAAATATACTTAAAGTGTTAAATCTAAAGGTAAAATAAAATAACTACTCAAATTCTCATCAGCTAATAATTACAAAGCCTAGAGATTGACTATTCTTTAGGGTTTCTAAATAATGTTGTACTAAAAAAACCTTTAATTTATAGTTGATTATTTTTTATCAACTGTCTTACATATTGTAGCATTATTTTGTTTCTTTAATGCCCCCATGTTGCATAATTCTAAATTATATTTTTTGGCAGCAACATTATTTCAGTTAAAGTAATTATTAATATTATGAAAAATATTTTTGTGGTTTTTTTTATGTCAAAACAAATAAGTTTAATATTTTTTATTCTTCATGATCATTATTAATAAAAATCTATCACCACAATTGTTAGATTTATATTAACAAATAAAAGAAAGCCGATAAACATACCATAGCCTCATAATCTTTTTATTATATTTTCAGAGTATTATAAAAATATCTATAAACACGTTTTTTCAATTTTTATATTATATTGTTATTATTTTGTTCTATAAATGTGACCAAATAGGTTTAGGTACAACTAAATTAGCCAAATAATTATATGTCATGAATTAAAGTTATCAGGAGAATATTGGAGTGTATTTGAACATTTGCATATTTTTCTTCATGTTAAAAAAATATAGATATTTTAATTAGTCTACATTTTGAAAATGACTTATATCAATCTGAACATTTGTCTTTCATAACTAAATCAGATTTTTCATAAAAATATATAATTGGTGGACTTATGATTGACAAGTTTTTTTTCAAAGAAATATAGCTATGTAAAGGTTAACTATAACCTAATCAGAAAAAATATATATAAAAATAAAATTCATGAAAAGTAATAATGAGTTTTGCAATGCCTACACAAACTATTTTTTTTCAAGTGGTATTCAATGGACATCTTTAATTGGAAGCTCTGATAAAATAAAATACTTATTGTGCATTAATTAAAACAGATAAAATTCTCTATATGTATTGCCACACAGTGCTGGAGGGTTGCATTTTATCCTAAGATGTAGATGCAGTGCTCACAGACCCAATACTTCTCACTAATGATGGTCACAAGCCAGAATATAGTCTGGGGATATTGGATGAGTAGGCACTAGATGAATATTTTATGCAAAAGCCTTCTGGCATTCATTGATTACTCTGGCTTGCACTGCATGGCAATATATATATATATATATATATATATATATATATATATATATATATATATATAGAGAGAGAGAGAGAGAGAGAGAGAGAGAGAGTTTTGCCTGTTTTAATAACAGTTAAGAGCAAGCATAAGAAATAGTGATCAGTGAAGTGTTTATTGGCATTACAACTATGCAATAATTATTGGTTACATATGTGAATATAAAAACATGAATTACATCTATACATTATAGGCCTACATTGTGCCTACATTAAAGTATATATGCTTCCTAATCCAGCAATAATTTTTATTTAATTATTTCTTTTTGTCTTGTAATGATGTGTTTAACTCAATATTATTGATTGAATAAGATCTTGTAATGAAGTCATTTAGGTCAATTCACTTGTCTTAAATAAATATATATCCTTTCCACATTAATTATATAGGAAGTAAAAAATTGTTAAAATATTATTAGGATAATCAATAATAAAAGATATTCATTAAATAACCATTAACAAAGTAAAGTAATTCTTCTAAAAAAATTGAAATTCATGATAATTAAATAAAAGATGAGTACATCTGAAATAAATGTTCTCTTAGTTTGCAATGCATTTTAGAAGAATTAAACCTGACTATAGTGATAATATCTAATTAAGTTCCACAAAGATAGTGACTCACAATGATAATTTAGATAAATTACAAGTAATAATGGGAAATAACTGCATACATATTTAATAGGAAAGATGACAGATGAGCACAAAGCCTTGCATAAAAAATTACAATTACTCTTATTTTGAATAGTCTAGAATTAAACAAACTCACCTCTTTCATGACAACTTATGTTATTGTAAATATTATTTAATTAATTAGAAAGGGGATTTGAACACAGAATTTCAAATTCTCTTCAGCTATCCACTCCATCTTATATAATCAATACACATAACCACATAATATGAAAAAGATAAATGATTTCCAATATACATATTTTATGCTGAACCAGCAAGCATTTATCAATTGGTCCAGATCATCAGCTCCTATACACATATTTAATCAGTGCTCAGTTTATATTAAGATTGTTCAGCAAAAATACATATATTGGAGATCATTTATCTTTTTCATATGTATGTGGTCATGCATATTAGTTATATAAGCTAAAGTGGATAGCTAAAGGTACGGAAATATTTTGTCTCTGTTTTAACAGCTTGTGTAAGCATAATAAATAGTGAATATGTTATATTTAATGGCTATATACATTAGTATTATAGAATTAATTAAAATTTTAAAATAAAAAAATGCTTGTCTGAATATAATACACAATATTATTTATGGAAAGAAGAGGATCTGCAATATTTGAAGTATGTAGTATATGAGATATCTAGATCTCAATTTAAGTTGTTGATCCAATAACTTCCAAAATAGTAGCTATTGTTATAACACTAACAAAGTACTTGACTAAAATAATGGTAACTGTACTTAAAGTTTAAAAAATTAACATCTGTGGGTCAAATCAGATCTCTTGAAGAATTTGATTCAGGTTGTCCAAGAAGCTGGCTAGTGTTTCTTGAGAGTTTTTATTTTTTCATTGACATCTGTATTTAGGTGCTTGTGTAATGTTAAGATACTTCTATATTCTGATTAATAATCTTAACATAATTCTTAATATGTCATTATTCTTAGGTGGATATGCCCAAGGTTATTTATAATTTTTGTTTTAATCTAAATACTCAGTTAAGGAAATTGATGCATATATTGTACAACGATTTTCAAACAGCCAGATATTTGGATTTGCATATCTAATATTTTCAATAAAATTTGAATCATAGTTTATAATTCTTATTTAAAAAGTGCATTGAAATCTCCAACATTAATTTTCTTATGAAAAAAATTATTATATTTCAGCCAAATTTTTTTTATGTTGACTGAAATATAATAATTCTATTCATAAAAAAAAAAACGTTTTTTTTTCATCTGCTGAAAATAGTGTTAGGACATAACCATTAATAAACTAGACATAGATACAATTAATAAAGTAGACATAAATACCATTGTGAAATACATGAGTCTTTTTATATAATTAGCAGTTTATTTATCATTTTTGAAATTCTAAGAATGAAACAAAATGTTAGAACCCGCAACAATTAAAATATTATACAATCTAGTTTTATTTGGATAGAATCAGGAAAATTATATATAAATGTGTTCATAATATTAGACAGTTTACTGTGCAAAACTATGCAAATGCACTCATCACAGCAATTAGAAAGATGATGTTGTGAGAGATTTGATATTATTTATATAAAGTATTGAAGATGTATGTACTAGAATATGTTTACCATATATATTTATATACATTTAAATAAATCCTACAATGTAATATAAAATAAAAGATCTTTATATAAAAATGATAATACATAAAAGCTCTTTATTTTATATATATATATATATATATGGCTGCAGAAAGGAGTTTGCTATTAACTGAAAGGAGACCCTTTGATTCCTCTTGGAGGCCTTAAAGGAAATGAGCAGGGCAAATTCCTAATGTCCACTCCATACATTCTTGTCATTGCAGCTGTTATTACTATGTGTTTATTCGTATAGTATACAAACATGGATGGGCTGCTCACCAACATGCATTAGCCAGTGTGGTGAGTTTATTGGCTTTTTACCCCTGAGTTTAAGATCAAGAAACACCATGGTCTTTCTTCTCAGTGCCTGATAAGGCAGAATGAATGTTCATGTAAATGATAAATATTTTTCCAATACATATATACAATCATGACAGACAAAATAAATCATGGCCCTTATTCCCAGAAGGCAGTAAAGTCACCAACCAAGGCAGCGGTTGGTGGCCGAAGGCAGAGGGTGCTAAGAATCCCCTGATTGTGGACCTAGGCTGCCATTTGATGACAACTTTTTATTTAGGTACTTACAACTGCAGATTACTTTCAAGTGAAGGAAGATTGCAAGAATTAGAAAAAGAACTGTCTTATATTAAATGGGACATTATTGGACTTTGTGAAGTTAGAAGAAAAGGGAAGAGACAATTGATTTAAAAAGTGGACATATATTCTATTATAAAGGCACAAATATTGGAAATACAAGTGGAGTAGGATTCATTATAAATAAAAAGTGGAAGAACAATATTGTGGAGATTGATGGTATATCAGACAGAGTGGCAAGATTAGTTATACAACTTAATAGCAGATACCAAATGCAAATAATTCAGGTTTATGTCCCAACAAGTTCTCATACTGATGAAGTAGTAGAAGATTTTTACATAGATGTACAAAAGGCTTTTGATCAAAGTAAACAACATTTTAAAATTGTTATGGGAGACTTTAATGCTAGAATTGGTAAACAAATGAAAGATGAAAGTGCTGTAGGTAATTTTGGCTATGGTAATAGAAATGAGAGAGGACATAGACTTGTGGAGTTTGCAGAAAAAGAAAAACTTTATATTATGGATTCTTTTTTTGAGAAAAATGTTAAAAGAAAATGGACATGGAAGCATCCAAATGAAGGTACTGCAGAATTGGATTATATTTTGACTAACAGGAAATACATATTTCAAGATTGTAATGTTCTTAATAGATTTAACACAGGAAGTGATCATAGATTAGTAAGGTGCACAATATGTGTTAATGTAAAACTAGAAAGGCAAAAATTGTTAAGAAAAATAATATTTACAATTGATATTCCTAATCTTCAGAAACACTCTAATGAATTTAAATTAGAATTTACAAATCGGTTTCAAGTATTAGTAGATTTTGAACATGATTCAGATTTGAATGAAATTAACATGAAAATAACTGATACACTTTTAAAAACTGCAACAAAGCTAGCTGGTAGAAAAAAAGCAGCAATTGACCAATAAAATTTTTACTGAGACTAGAGAATATAAGAAGAAAAGAAGAAATATGAAGATATAGAAAAATGATGCATTAAAAAGAATTGAATATCTCAAATTTTGTAAAATGGTGCGGAAAAGAGTTGAAAATAATATAAGAAAGTATAACTGTGAACTAGCAAGAAAAGCTGTAGAAGAAAATAAAAGTCCTAAGAATGTAAAACAACATTTTGGTATTGGTAGGAAATTTATATCTGCAATAAGAAAAAAAGATGGAATTATTACTAAAAAGAGAGATGACATCATGAAATTGGTAGAAATTTTTTATCAAGAATTATATAGTAATAAAGAACAAGTACCTCCTATATCTACTACATCTTCCAAATTGCCCAAAATTTTAAATGAAGAAGTGAGAAATGCAATTCAATGTATGAAGAAAGGGAAGGCACCTGGTAATGATGGAATTATAATTGATATATTAAAAGAAGCAGGTGAAGAAACTGAATTTTTTTTAGCAAAGTTATATACCAAATGTCTAAATGATAAAGATGTACCGGATGATTGGAAGAATGCAGTAATAATATTAATATTTAAAAAAGGTGATAAAGAAGATATTAGAAATTACAGACCTATCAGCCTTTTATCAGTTTTATATAAAAATTTTACCAAGATAATTACAACTTGTCTACAGAGAACATTGGATTTCCACCAACCAAGAGAACAAGCTGGATTTAAAAGTGGTTTTAGTGCAGTAGATCATATTCAGGTACTGAGAGAAGTTATAGCAAAGACAATAGAATATGAGTTGTCATTATGTTTTGGATTTGTAGATGATAAAAAGGCATTTGATTCTATAAACATTTCTTCAGTGATTAAAGCATTGGATCATCAAGATATAGATCCAGGATATTGTCATATTTTAAAGAATATTTATAAAAATGCAACAGCAACAATTAGATTACATAATGATACTTGGAAAGTCAACATTGAGAAAGGTGTAAGACAAGGTGACTGCATATCTCCAAAACTTTTTACAGCAGTGCTGCAAGAAGTATTTTGTGGATTAAAATGAGAAACTAAAGGAGTGAAAGTAAATGGAGATTATTTAAGTCATTTAGATTTTGCAGATGATGTAGTTATTTTTGCAAATAATGCTTCAGAGCTGCAGGAAATGTTGCAGGAGTTATCAGATGAAAGTAGGAAAGTAGGACTAAAGATAAATGTTAAAAAGACTAAAGTAATGTTTAATCGATTTGCTCAAAATATGAAAATAAAAATTAATTATGATGAATTAGAAGAAGTTCACAGTTACAAATACCTTGGTCAGATTATTAATACAGATGGAAACATAATAGAGGAAATTAATCATAGAATTAAACTTGGTTGGAGTGCTTTTGGTAGAAATAACTTGATACTAAAAGGAAATATGCCTATGTGTTTGAAAAGGAAGGTTTTTAACAAATGTGTTTTTCCATTTCTTACTTATGGATCTGAGACTTGGACACTCAATAGAAGAGCAATACCGAGACTTCAGTCTACTCAAGAAGTATGGAAAGATGTATGTTGGGATTAACAAGAAGAGATCGAAAATGCAATGCATGGGTAAGAGAACAAACAGGTGTTACTGACCTCATTGAAGAAATTAAAAGATTGAGTGGAGTTGGGCTGGACATATTGCTAGAAGAGATGATAATAGATGGACAATTGAAATTTTAAACTGGATTCCAAGAGATTGTAAAAGACCCAGAAAGAGACCACCTGTGAGATGGATGGATGAAATAAGAAAGTGTGCAGGGGTGATGTGGAGAAGAGAAGCTAAAGATCGGAGAAGATGGATTAAACTTGGAGAGACCTTCATCCTGCAGTGGATTGATAATGGTGATAATGATATATATATATATATTGCTGTTATATAAATATATTTTATATATTATATCATATAATTTATTTAAATATATGTAAAAGCAGTGTAATAGATTAAACTTTTTTCCATTTTTGATTATTTGTATACATGTAAGTAAATTTCTTTGCTTTTTACTAGAACTTTCCATGATATCTATATAAAATAAAATCTTGACAATTTCATACATACAAAGTTTGTCTTATGTCCAAATCTAGAGAAGTTCACAGTAAGCAAAGTATGCACTCTTTTATATTACTAGACTTTAAAAATTATGCTTTGTATAACTATAAAATTACCTTCCTCTAACAATGTTACTATTCACTAGAATCTTCAAAGTCACAGTGATTTAAACAAATTTTATAAATATATTTTTTAAAGTCATTTGTAGATACATTCTCATTAATGGATGTCAACAGAATACCTAGATAAGTTTAATTTTCGAAAATGAAATTATTTTCATAAATATAGTATAATAATATTAAATCATGCTATTACACTTCCAATGTAAAGCTGTTGTTACAGCTTTACGTTGGAAGTGTGATAGCACGATTTAATATTATCATATTGAAGACAAACGTAAAATATAAATCTACAGGTTATTACTAAATATAATATAAGTAACTAATAACAGCATTACTTTATACAAAATTTAAAATAATAATTCTTAGCCTGGTTATACTTTAATTACTCAGAATAATTAGAAAAACTGTAGTTTTGTCAACATTACCATACATGTTATTGAAAAATAAAATATCTATGCATAAAAATATATTTGCATTGATACATTTACTATTTAGAGATAATATCATAATGATATCATATTAAGTGACTAAAATATAGTTTAAAAATAAGAGATAATAAAAAACAACAAAAGCAATAGACAAGTCTGCTTTTATCAGACACAATACTTTGTCTTTGATGACCATCATCATATCTTTCTAAATACCCCAAATATTCTATTCATAAGGATATTGCTTACTGAATGTTTACAATTAACTGTAGTTATTTTTAAAAAAAAATTATTATTGTTTTTTTATTATTATTTTAAACACTTCACTTTTAATAAATACTTATTTTAAAATAAAATTTAAGTCGAGAAATTTTCTTTTTCATAAATATTCTTCAATAAAAACAACATCAACATACTTTTATGATTTAAACTTTTTTTAAAAAAATAAAATGTTTGAAAGAAATTATAATTTTTTTCTGATGTTTTTGCTATCATTATTATTATTAAAAATATATTCTTTGTGTAAATAAAAATATTTAAAAAAAAATCTTAAATCATTAATAATTTACAAAAATAAGTTATTATTAAAAAATAAACTAAATAAAAACAAACTTATACATGTATGCATATTTATGATGTGATGACCGAATCCCATAAGATGATAATGATTAATCTTAAATTAATTTATTCTGCACAAATAACAGAGTAATATATAAATGGAAAAGTTTGTATTTTTCAGTTTTTATGTTTTTTTTATTTATTTTAGGTAAAAATTACAATATGATTTTATTTTATTTTTCATTGCTTTTTAATATTTATGTTTGTAAGTATAATTTTGTTTTCTTAAGCCGGAAAATTAATTGTTTTAGGAAGTTAATGTAATATACTGCTTTAAAATAGTTACACTTTCTTTTGATAAGTATTTTTGAAAATATATTAAGTTAGTCGAGTTTTACTTTTAGTTTAAGAAGGCAAAAAAAAGCAGTCATTAACTAGCCAGCAGCAAACTCATAATGATGAGTTTTGTAAATAGGTTTTGTGCATTGCATAGGGATTCTTGCAGCTATAGAAAAAAAATATTGATTCGGTTGTAAAATTTGCCCTTTTTATATTGGCATCTGCCATCCAATAAAAACGAATATTGTGTTAAATTTTCATTGGGAGAGCTTCAATAAGATTTATATTGAGATCTATTAAGAAAAAATTCGTGCCAAAGAAGAAAATATTTCATCAATTAGTTGCTTTTAAATTATAAATTGCCCCGCCATTATTTTAAATATAGACAAAATATTTTCAAAAATGAAAAATTAAAAGACAAACATAAAAATGTATTTGCATAAGCAAATTCAATCAAAAAAGTATAGTTAATAAATTTTAAATAGTAATTTCTTATTTATTTTTATATTTGACATTTTATGCTTATTTGTTCTTTCATTAGATATATAATTTTTTAATAGTAATATTTTTAATTATTTTATCAAATGTTATTTATGCAAACAATATACATTTTGACTAGAGATATTTAGATCACAATATTATTTCAACTACTAGCCTGTTTAATTTAAATGATTTTAAAACTTGAATGATAAATAGTAGTTAATCTTATCAAGAAAAGTAATTAGACAGTAAGAAAAGTTATAGATAGTACCAATAAATATGAATTGCTATTATGCTTTGGATTTGTTGATTATGAAGAGGCATTTGGTTCTATAAGGATTTCTTCAATGATTAAAGTATTGGATTATCAAGGTATAGATGCAGGAAATTGTCATATTCTGAATAATATTTATAAAAATGAAGCATGAACAATTAGATTACACAATGATATTAGAAAGATTAACATTGAGAAGGATGTAAGACAGGGTGACTCCATATTTCTAAAACTGTTTGCAGCAGTGCTTGTAAATTTAGATTTTGTAGCAGTTGTTTGTGAAAATAATGCTTCAGATCTACAAGACTGGTTGCAAGAGTTATCACAGGAAAGTAAAAAGGAGTAAAAGGTAAAGCATTTAAAAGATTAAAATAATGTTTAGTGAATTTTCTCAAACTATACAAATAAAGATTGATAATGATGAGTTAGAAGAAGCTAACTACTACAAATATCTTGGTCAGAGTATTACTATAGGAGAAAACATAATGACAAAATTAATCATATTATTAAACTTGTTTGGAATGTTTTCGGTAACAATAAGAATATCAAAATAAAATATGTCTATGTGTTTGAAAAAGATTTTTAATAAATATGTTTTACCAATTCTTTTACCTATAGATCTGAATCCTGAATGTTTAAGAGAAAATTAATATATAGTCTTCAGAACACTCAAAGAAATTTGGAGAGATACATGTTAGGATTAACAAGAAGAGATTGTAAATGAAATACATGGGTAAGAGAACAATCAGATATTACTGACATCATTACATTATTGAAACAATTAAAGACTGAAGTGGAGTTAGGGTTGGACATATTTCTAGAAGATATGATAATAGATGGACAATTGAAATATCAAACTGAATTCCAAGAGATTGCATAATATCCAGAAACAGACCACATGTGAGATAGATGAATGAAGTAAGGAAAGTTGCAGATGTGCCATGGAAAAGAGAGATTAGAGCTAGGAAAATATGGGTTGAACTTGGAGATACCATCAATATGCAGTGGATTGATAATGGTTAACAATGATGATGATGAAATCTTTTCTTGTTTAGATATTTTTTAATAATCACAATTCACAATTTAAAAGAGGCACAATTTTCTTTTATTCATCATGCATACATAATTGAAAATAAACAAATTGTATACGAGATGTTTAATTCACCTAAATATAATTATTCTCTATGTTTCAAAATCTTGATTACTCATTTCATCACTGTGCTGTTATGTTTTTATCCTAAATTAGATATTGTGGTATAGAATGTTATGTGTAGCATTGATGATTGGTAAGTTGTTTGTGTTAACTATTTGTATTATGCCATTGTTATATTTTTATAAAACACATTATATTAGTTACATATTAAAAAAATAAAATAAATCTGGTAATAATATTAACATAATGTAATAGTGGTCCATTAACATCATTTCATTTGGAATTCAAACCTATTTAGAATTACATAAAATTAGCATTTCATTAGTAAGATCCAAATAGAATTAAAGATACCACAAAAGATGAACTATCACAATTGTTGATCATACTTGTAGATTGGAATAAAATATTAGTTTAGTATTACAATGTAAGATATCAAAATACATTTAAATTAATAGTATAGTTTAATATTAAGCAAAATTATGACTGAGATTGGGGATATGTGATGGAAGTTCTGGAGAAGACGATATGTGATGGAAGTTTTGAAGAAGGCAAAAAAAATTCATCCCACAATAATAATATAGTAATATAGTTTTGGGATATAATATTTTCTTCATAGTATCAAAATTAAATGCAATAACAAACAGAAAAAATATGACAGAACAATTTCTTCAACTAATGTCAATGATGCAGTGAATAAAAGAAGTTATAAAAAGGATCTATACATTTTTTTTAAAAATGTGAAAGTTTTGAAAAAAATATAGAGAATTAAAAAAAGGAAAACAGTAATATATATATATATATATTGTAACCCAGTACTTTTGGAACTTGGTTTTATTTGGCATTATTTCTGCAAGAAATCAATGCTATTCTTTAAGAAAAATAAAAAGATAAAATAACAATAGTAATAATTGGTTAATAAAGTGTGCTATTCACTCACCTAGGCATGGTTTGTGTGAATAACTAATAGATTTCCTAATGCAATATCATATTTTTAAAAGAACATGACTAATTTAATTAAGATATTGTTTATTAGAGCAAATTAATAGAATGTAAAACAAATATCATAAACAGTAGTTGATTTTTAGATGGGTAGAGAAGAAAAGAAAAGATAAATGTCTTATCATAAAGAACAGTAACTTCTGGTAAATTCATTTGTAGAAAATAATTTATGTAGAATTAGAAATCACTAAGAATTATTGATGCTTTAAATATATTTATGATTTTCACTATTAAACTGCTTTGTTACACAATTTTAAATAATACTGAAAACTATATGATTGTAACAAGTTTTTCCTTTCTTTTATTTATGTTATAATCAAATGATTATTGTTTTTCTTGAAAGAGTTCACCAGAGGTTAAAAAATGACCAATTGGATACTCCATTTTTTTCTAGAGATAGTCTGCTAGTCTTTAAAAAGGTTGAACAGTACAAAAATTTGTAAGATTATTTTTTTTAGTTTTTAAACAAGAATTGGCAAGATAATGAAGATTTTATTCATGACTGAAGAATAAATCCATCTGGTAAGGCATTCTGCAACTTTTTATGTATTCTCTACACTTTGAAAACCTTCTACATTTAACATTTATTGCCTCACGTGTGAAAGTTAAAGTTTTCAACAAGTTAAAATGAAAGAATTAACTAAAAGAATCAGGAAATATCTTATTGTGTCTAAATTAAGGAAAACAAATGATTTTCAAGTGGGAAATAATTATTTAGTAACTTATTGTCATTTATTAATATTTTCTTGGTATAGGGAAAAAAAAATAATTGAAAGAAATATCAAGAAGCAAAGGAAGATGAACTAGAAACATTTTAGTGCTCTTTCTTCAGTATCTCATCTGCATGTAAAAATAATGCCATTATATACATTAAAATATGTTTTTATTCACGAAGAATTATTTAAAAGTGATAATCATAATTAATAATCATAATAATATTAAGCTGCACATACACCTGCATTTTTTTTGTTATAGAAAAAGAACAACTTTTTTGAAATAAATGGGAAAGTATATATGTGTATTCTTACGGAAAAAAACAACAACTTACTATTGGAAAAATCAAATTCTAAAGTTATAAATGAGAATTATATACGTTCAATGATTTAATAATAAAAACAAATTATATATTATATTATACACCAGTTGGAATTATTAAAGCTTCATATATGATGTAAATCAACTGCAGTTATTATCATGATAATCTCTTAGAAAAGTGCGCATTTTCATCTATAAGTAAGATAGCTAATTATACGTATAATATTCAAATAATATGTCTGTTTATCATCAATGTGATAATATTCATTTACTTTAGGATCCAAATTTGTATCAGCCTAATCCAATTGGGAATTAAGCTTCATTTTGCTATTTTTTGTGTGTGTTTTTATTATTATAAGAGCTAAATAGAGGAAAACTTTTCATTAAAAAAATGTGTTAATTACTTTCAGTGCTTTGAGAAATTTGACTGGATGAAAACTCTTCACCTGGATAATCAACACACAGAAAAATAGTTCTGCTAATGAGATAATATGCATTTGTTTATTGAATGTTTTTTTTTTAGAAAACTAATTTGTAAAATTTTATTTTGTGTTATAATATTAATGTATGCTAGGGTATATCTGTCATGTAATATTTTAAGAATCTTGTAATAACAAAGGTATGTCTTACTATAATTATTTTGGGTTAAGTTTGTATTTAAGATGAAATCTATGAAGCATATTCGATTTATTAAATGCAGTGACAGATATAAACTTTGCATGTTTGGTACTTAAAAGAAAAATATTTTATATTTATTTAACGGGTGAAATAAATATTTTAATTTATCAGAAGTAACTTTAAAAGGAAATACAGGCTATAACAAGATATTTCTTGTTTAAAGGGTCAACAGAATTTATATTATGTTAATTTAGTAATTTAGTAACAGTTATTTTTTAATAGCACATCCACTTTATTTAGTGGAAGCTGATCTGCTAACTAGTGCTTTTGAGTGTTCCTTCATTAGAATTAAAGTTATCATACTTTTATGCTGTCATGTTCATTGGTTTCAGATATTAATCAAAGTATACATTGTAACATAGGTTTATTGTGATTAGTGTGTTTTCTTATCTTGCCTAAATGTAGCGTTGATATATGCTTAATACCAGCATATGTAATACTTATAATGTATTTCATTTTGTGGGATGAAAATAATCTCCAAAATACTTTATTGTTGCATGAGAGGAATAGTTTTAGATATAATGTTAGGATATGTTTGATAGCCCATGTGATCGATTCTCATGAATAGAACGATCAAGAGTTGATATAGCATTTAGGATGCTTAATTTGTTTAAATCCCAGGAGAGGATTATACTTGGTGTGTGTTCGTTTTATGCCTGAGTAAGAGTCAAGAAACCACCAAAATACTTTAGTGTAGTAGTTTACTCTATATACATTCGTTGTTATTCTGCTTTCCTCATGTGAATATAAAGATAGTTCCACCATGGAAGGTGTTGAGTATTGTGCTTTGTTTTAAAAGTTAGAGCAAGGATAAATGTTATGTTGGAGGTGTTAGTTCCTCAAGGTGCACTCTAGTATCAATAATGCGTTAGTAACTGAGATCAATATCTGTATTGTGTTGCTGAATCATGCTAGTAGTTGACAAGCAAATCATTGGAGAAAGTAAGTTAAAATTGTGTAATTTAAAACGCTTATGCTGGAGGAATATTCAAACGCAATGGTTAATGTTAGTTAATAATTAAGTAACATTCATAGTTTAAATTACACTTATGAATAAAATATTTATCGTAACTTAAGTTAACATTAAGTTAAATGTAAGATGGTGAGTGCGACTTCTGATAAATGACCCATAATTAGAATAGGTTGTTCAATTAAAAACCATAACTTCATTAAATTTATTAGAAATAAATTTAGTATTTTGCGTATTTCATATTATAATATTAATCAATTAAAAACAAAAATAGTTAGTCAATAACTTTAATTATAAATTTTATTAAACGCCCATTATTATATTAAGTAATAATTTACTAAGGCCGTAACCTTAGAAATAAGCGTCTGAAAAATACGAAGGTAGGGACCTCTATAGGTCTTAAAAACACAAGCTTAGCCTTAGTAAATTATTACTTAATATAATAATGGGCGTTTAATAAAATTTATAATTACAACTTTAAATTATCGTAACAGATTTCTTACTATAAGATCTTTTCATTGACTCGTAGTAAATCGTAAGATTTCGCAAGTATTAATGTATTATAAGAATTGTGGACTTAATTAGTGAAGTATTGAATAGCTTCACACTCTTAGATCAAAACACTTCAGCTTCACCTATTTATATATAAAAGTATGTTGAAGTAAAGAAAGGATTCTTTTGGATTCTCTCTTTTCTTCATAGCGTAAGCTTGTGTTTTTAAGACCTATAGAGGTCCCTACCTTCGTATTTTTCAGACGCTTATTTCTAAGGTTACAGCCTTAGTAAATTATTACTCAATAACTTTAAGTAAAAGCTTATAGAAAGTTTACCAAACTTATAAATTAGTGTATTGGTAAATCAGATGTACTTTTTAGTTAGTCAATTCGCATAATTGCAAACAGGTGAAGTTATAATTTTACTCTATACATAAACAATAGACAGATTAATGTTGGTTTATGTTTCGTATCTGTGTGAGATTACTTAATAAATTTGTATTTTTTTTTGTTCTGTAATAGTAATAAATTATAGTCCTGTCAATATTTGTTGTAGATTCCTTTTTTTTTTTTTTTTGTATGCTAAATATAAATGTGTTTGCACAATATTTGCAAAACCTTTTCTTGAGTCCGAAATCATTTCAAACTCTCAAAAACTTAATATGCCAGATAGACAAATTTAAGCAGATCGGAATATTTCATTTCATTTTATTTTAACGAGAATTATTTATGGAATTGCAAACTTCAGACTAAACATTTTGTAAGTGTAAAAATGAATTTATTCCCAAGTCATTAACTCTGACTGCAAATTATTCCATTCACATTTTAGTTAAATTGTCAAAGTAATGAGTCTTAGTTAATTTATTGCGTTGTCATGGATGATGAAAGGACACAAAAAGCACCCTTGTCTTTTTATTATTCTGGCTGAGATTCTGGATAAAAGGGCTGTATTATTTAAAATTGTATGTCAGTATTGAATATAATTATCACTTCTTTAAATAACATAGTAGTTGACATGAGATATGAAGACACATTGACTTTGAAGTAAAGTAAATGTTTCCTATAGCCGACGAGAATGCCAGCCATATGTGACAGCACAGTACTGGCGAGCATTTTCCTAAATTAAACAAAGAAACCCTGAGATTATTATTGTCATTATAATTATTCTTTTATGAAGAAGTGATCAATTATTATTGATATTACAATTGCGGCGTGGCTTAAAAGAGTTTAACTTATAATTGTGCTATCTGAAAAGTATTTTCAGATCATATTGGCAATAGTGAATCTGTTTTTTTTTTAAACATTAACAAGAAGATGAGAAGTTATCATCATTGTTAAAAAGTGCAAATACTTATAGCTTAGAGAATGTGTTTTTGATAAAGAGAGGATGTTATTTTATTCTAAATTTTTTTAATTACGGAATGATGACAGTTTTTTATCCTATCTTCCAAGATATTTATTTTATTAATGATAATTTGTTTTATGATTTTAATTTCTGTCTTTATCTTAACTGCATATCTCTGCAGCTGAATCTTCTTATAACTAACCGATCACTGAGCTAGGCTGATTATGCACATTGGTGAGTTTGCAGATCCTTAAGAATATACTTTATTAGGTTATTTCATGAGATGCCTAATTATAGAGGCTATTGATGTATTGAGCTTAAACTACATCTAGATTTGTTAATACTAGCTACTATATGAGTTACTATATAGTTAGAGTTAATAAGTTTATATAATTTATTAAGAAGGTTAATATATATATATATATATATATATATATATATATATATATATATATATATTAAAAACATCTCAAAGTATCACAAAGTCAATTTAAACAAAAGTCATTAGAATTAAATACTTAAAGAGAATTAAAAAAAAAAAAAAAATAGGGAAAAATATTAAAATTAATATAGGTATTGCAAAAAGTCAAAATATGACACAGATTAATATTGAATTCAATATTGATATGGAGTAGTATGTAATCTATGTAGTAATGTAAAAATTGGTCATGATAGTAGTGCACATGAATTATTTACTAATGATTTTGGAAAGCGTAAAAAAATATTGATTAATGAAAGCATTATTAAAAATGTAAAATAGAAAATAATGTAATGACAGCAGGATATTATGAACTCTGAATCTGATTGCAAATGTTGAAAGCATTCTCTGCAAGTTAAATGCTTTACAAATTTATAAACTTTTCTGGTTTAATGGGAAAATACTGTTTAAATATAGAGTTATAATTGAATTAGTAATTATTATTTATAAGTATTGCATTTGGAAAATTATATCAAAAAGCATTCTAAAATATCAAAACTATGAAAAATGTTATAGAACAGTAATTTGAACTCTAACATACCCTTCACGGTTGAGATAAAAACTGTATTCTAAATTTGCTATGGTATTACTTTTAGAGTGTATTATGACTTAAATGAAAAATATAAAATCACTTGAAATTCTAAAAATGGATTATTTCTACATCATTCTTGTTTTAATTTTAATTTGATAACAAACAAAAAAAAATAGAAAACTAAATTCTGTTGCAAGACAGGTGAAAATGGACCTCAGAAATAATTTATTTTGCCAAACATATCCAGATTTAAAAAATTGTCATGTATAGACTGTTACACTTTACAAGATTCAAAATAACATTTATTTAACAATGGGTTAATGAAATTTTTGATGATTGGTAAATGACATCAATTGTTATTTCTTTTTCTATAAATTTCCACAAAAATATAGAGTTTTATCTACATAAGTAAACTGTTAAAAGCTAATTCATTTTATCTTAATTATTTATTTTCTTATTTTATTGAGGAATTTTGGTAAAGTAAAATTAAATTATCTTTGCAAATGGTACACCAAGTTATGCCAATTATATATATATATATATATATATATATATATATATATATATATATATATATATATATATATATTGTCCAGGCACTATATTCTATACCCTGCATCATTCTCACCATTAATATTTAACATTGAATTAATTAGTAAAGAGGACTGCTAAATCCAACTGCTGCACTTAATCAAGTTGCAACAAAATATTGTAACCAACTTTTCAGCTGACTGTTTTTACAAAAAATATTATCCAGACTGCTCTCTTCAAAAATCATTATGCAGACTGACTGATATTTTTAATCAGTCTTTTTATAAAATCGTCTGAGGTGATAACAACATCTTGATTGAAAACAGAGTTTTTATTTTTATTGTCTAATCCCTTTGAAAACAAACTTGAAATTTTTATTAAAGTGTGATATACATGTTTTCACTTAGGGGATTTCTAATAGAGATTTTATTTAATTAATTCTTGTTTTTAAATCTCAAAATCAGAATAATAATAATACAATATTTATATTTATTTAGACTTTAATACAATATTTATATTTATTCAGACCTTTTAAAAGTTTAATTTATAAAACAATATTTTAAATCAGTTATTATTTATTTATTTTTATTTCAATAAATGTAGAAAATATCTACTATAATTTTTGTCTGTATTTATTTCTACTTTTCCTTTCAACTTTATATATTGTGCCCTTTTCTATAGGGCAGAATCAGCTTATCACAGCAAATTATTAAAAAAATATTTAAATTTAGAATATGTTCTCTTGATGTGTTAGTTATATTGTATTAATCATATCTTAAAAGTATAATTTGAAGCTAAATAAATTATGTAATGCATAGAATTATGATAAATCACTTAAAATTAGTTAGGTAAAGCTAAAAATATTAATTACATATGGTTGCAAAAGCTGGCCATAATAAATAATGCAACTATAAATATTTAAAAATATGTTTAAAAAGTTCAATATTAATAGTCTAAAATTTATAGTTAAATAAATGTTATATTTAAAATTATAAATTATTTTTAATAATTATAATTAATATCATAAATTTTAAAAGTAAGCTTTATGGTAGTGAAAGTTGTATTTAATTTTATATTTCCAAATTATTATTCTAAATTTTGTATTATTGTATTATTTATTCAATATAATAAGTGTTGCAATTTGTCATTTAATTTTCAGACAGTAAATTGGATACAATCTGTCTAGGTTATATCAGTCATGTGACTTGTATAATATATGGTTATACACACATGCTTGCTAGTATTTAGATTAGTAAAGTTCAAAATATTTTAAAATTGCATTATAGAATTGGATATAATTATTTACTTATCACAAAAGCAAATATTAAATTAGCCATCATAAAATGTTTTGAATAATGTAATAAAGACAAATACAGTTAATAAAAGTTAAATATTTTGTTTTAAAATAAAATAGATACATTAAATATTAAAGGTGGGATAAATTATTAAATATTGTTTTTAAAAGTCTTTTAAAATATTTAATTAATTTAGTAAAGTAATAATTGATTTAAAAGTAATATTTTAAATAATATTTTTAAAGTTATAATACATCATATTTTTTATTTTGAAATGTAATTGTGTAAAACTGTGACACTATGCAAATTTGGTATTGAATGAAAAGTAAGAATCCACCAATAGAATGAGGTATTTTCTAGGATATAAATACTGATTGCATGGGGGTATCATTGGTGACTAAAATGTATTAAAGGGTGATTAAAATGTATCAGGGGTGATCAAATGTATCAGTGATTGTATCAGTAGCTATCGAGGGGATAGTAATTTTAAATTTTTATTATTTTAATCAATTTTTAGTGTCTCGTACAATTTATTTGCAAAACTAATAGGACATTTATTTTAAAGTATTTGCAAAGAGAGTGTAAAATAAATATATTTTAGTAACTTCATTTTAATATGCATTGTTAATTTTAAAGTTCTTTTACCAGGAGTATTCATCAGAAACTCAATATGACTTCACAATAAAAATATGGAAATGACGATAAGAAAAATGTATTTAATGGAAATTTTAAAAATAGATATAATAACTATGAAGATAATATTAATAATATTAACCAAGAGGATTATTCCAGTGTATAAATTATTATTATGGACATTGTACAAGAAGCTTAATAGGAAAGCTATTTGCCGATTAAAAGTAAAATACACATTATTTTTATATAACAGCAAAATAGTCTTGTCCAAGAGTAATAAGTAATATGACAAGTATATTTTATAATAATTTTATGGAAACAATGCTATAGAAATAATGTTATATCCTTTTTAAAGGAAACATAAATATTTGCAAAAACTTATTTTAAGTAAAGAATTATGGAAAATATTTTACATTGCGAAAAAAAGTTTAACTGGATAGTTCAAGCTAAGCCAAAGGGACATGATGCATCATTATGCCAACATACAATATTCTAAGATAGTATGGATGCTTCACAAAATTATTTTTAAATGTTATGATTTTATTATGATTTTAATAATCATTGTTCTGGTCTATAGACATCATAAACTATTATTCTATAACTTTTCCAGGACAGATCGATGATTATTTTATTTAATTTTTCAAGATTTTAAAAGATGTTATATATTTTTTTATTATTCATTTTTAAACTTCTCCCACTGCCGGAAACCATTTTGTCTTGTTCATTGCATAGCAATGGGGGAGTTGTTAAAATTGCTCTTGAGGAGAACATTTTTTTTTTAAAAAAAAAGAAGACTGCAAAAGTAATGACAAGTCGATATCACTTGGTAATAGTTAATGAATATTGATATATTTTTATGATGTATTTATGTTTTTTTTATTTTTTGCAGATTGCCTATGAATTATAATATATGGAAGTATAAATGTTAAATTATATGCAAACACATTTGGTACAACACTTTTAAATTGTGAGATTAGGATTTATTTTGAGATTATGCATACTATAATGTTATACTAGTAATATAACACAACATGATGATAAATATTTATGTGATTCTTTTAAAACTTTCATATTATTGGATGTACAAAGTATTTATATGACCAGTTTATATGTGTTTAGAATATAAGATAAGAAAGTAAAGCAAACTTTTCTTGTGGATTAGTGAGATCGCTGTAATTATAATTGAATTTTGTTTACTATTTTGAATATGCAAGTTAGTTATTTGTCAATGTAAGATTTGATAAATCTGTTAGGAAATAATGATAAGATAGTGACTTAGTAGTAATATTGTGAACATGAACCCAGGAGATAATATTAAGGTAGGATGTAATAAGGGAATATGAATAGAATTTAGTAATCTGATTAGGTATACAATACAGTTAACAAAGCCCTGTAGGTGTATATTTATTTATGGGCAGTATCTATTTTTTAAGTATTGATGTTTCAATAAAGCTGAAAGAATAGCTTTGACATCATGATAGTATTGGAGGTCATTAGACAGAATAGGTCATGCCTCTATTTCTTACAGATAGACTGTGCCATAGTATTTTTCTCTGATATGTGTTATGTGTTATACTCTAGTTTTTATTCCCTAAAGCCTACACATCTATTCGCTAACTAGATTTCCAAAGCAACTACATTGCACAGTATGGTATATGTTTAAAAAAATAATAGATAATTTAGAGTTTAAGATATGCTATTGTTTGAATGAGATAAGTTCATTTACTTGTAAGTAGAAGTGTAGTTTGTGCAAATTGGAATTGAAAATCCAACGGATCTAAAGAAAAGAGAATCATAATATATGTTTTTAGATTTTATTTTGGAAAATAAAATAAACTTCAGGAATAAAATATGTAAAGTAAAGTTGCTTTTGAAATATTAAATAATTTTTAAATATTTTATTTCATTTTTTAATGAGTAAACAATAAACATAAGTACAATTTTATATTTATTAAATAATAGGGAATATATATCAATGATTATAACTATATAGTATTAGAGTAATATTAAATGGGATATATATTATATTTAATAATCATAGTGTAGTGAACAACGATATCCACAAAATCTAGTAATAAATTATCAGTAGATATTTTATATGATATCTTTTAACATTGCAAATTGAAATTGTCAAGTGAAAAATATCCATGCTCGATTATTATTATTATTTTGTTTTTGCGTAATATGTTTCAATAGATGTTTTAATAAAGAAGAAGCATAGTTAAATAATAGTTAAAGATATAATATATTTTAAATAAGTATAAATAAATGTAATTGTATCACAAGATTTATCACAAAGGGATCAATAAAATTGTATTGTTTTATCATTATTACTTAAGTCAGAGTGAAGACTTAACTAGGATCTAATAAAAAATGTATAATGGTGCAAATTTAAGGATGTTAAAATGTAAATATTGTAAATAAATTATTTTGATTTAGGGTTATAATAAAACTTTGCTAAATTTGTTTTTCAAAAATGTGTGTTCTGATTGTTTCTTTTTCCCATCACAATGCATCTAAAACACAGAGTCATTTTTTCAAACATAATATTTTTTTTTTTTTTGCA